>JAVTVY010023016.1:0-87407 GCA_036873755.1 Hanleya hanleyi
AAAATTATTTGAAAATACTTCCCAAAACAATTTTCATATCTAACACAATCTTTGTTATAGAACACACTATAAAGAAATTTCTTAACTGTTTTTCAGTATTGTATGTTTAATATTTATGAACTTCTGCTGGCAGTCATTAGAACTGTTTTTGTGCACTTCTATTTATTTTTAAAAACCTGCATTTCAAACATGTTAGGGTGGGATTCGCCATATGGGACAAGAAACGTTTTGATGTACCGGTATGTCTTAAATCACTATATTCAAGCAGAATAAACCAATTTAGAGATTCTTCCTACAACGACTTTCAAAACATGTCACTGCATCAAACGCTTAAGGGCGCACGGTAAAAAAAAAAATAATACAGGCGGTCTGATAATCGTATATGCAGTAATTTCTTTGATAGGCATTTAGAAGTTGCCGTATATAACACAATGCTATTCTATGGATAACAACTTCTTTATTGCTGTGGAGCTGACGTTTCGTTGGAGATACTTCCAACTTTTTCAAAGCTGATGAAAACGAGAAGCGAGAATGATGTACCAAATTATTTCAAATAATTGTCGGTCAACAGCTCATTCAGAGCTATTGTTCTCTGGTTTGTATTTCATACCGACGCTAAATAAAGTTTCTTAATCTTTACTCTTATGCTGAATACAAATAGACGATCAATGTGGATTAAGAATATAATTACAGAAACGCACCTTCTGGGCGTTGTCAACAGAAGCAAAAAAAAAAAAAAGAAGAAAAAATACTGTTGAAATTCAGTTCTGAAACTAATATAAAGCCTTATAGCTACAAAGTAAACTATAAATTATATTGAGATATATTTTTTTAAATATATTTTTGCAGTTATCAATACAAATATTAAGGGAATAATCCTGAATAGATCAAGCTGCACACCCACAACCCCATTTCAGGGATTTTACCTGAAATCCAGGGATAATTTCCTGAATTTCAGAAAAAAGATCCCTGAATGAGAGGATTTTCTCTCAAATTCAGGCAAATTTACCACCCTCATTAGTAAGCTCCTGAACCTATTCAGGTGCGTAAAATCACCTAAAATTCAGGTACCGGTAATTTAGCTTTAATTCCTGGATGATATAGCTGAATTTCAGGAAATTACCCCTGGATTTCAGATAAAATCCCTGAAATTGAGTTGCAGATGTGCAGCCTGATCTATTCCCTGAATATTTCTAAGAGTGTATATTGGTACATTGTCCCATTCAAGTGAATTTACGTCAGCCTAACAAAGGATCTCACCTCTATTGTTGTGCAAATAGCAGATGTGTGTCCGGTAACAGCTTTATGCAAGATCAGGCAGGTGAGCCCCACAAATGACAACTGACAGCGGGAGATCTCTCAATCAATACACTTTTGCCTTTGGGTTACGTGCCTCAGCGTTAATAGGAGATTATCCTCCATGTCAGACCGACGAGAATTCCTCTGGACATGCTGTGATAATTACAATAAATATATGAAAAATATGTATAAAATACTTCCAAATATAACAGGCCTATTCCTATTTAATATAGTGTACATTGTAGCAGAGTAGTATTAGTAGTATGTTTAAGACTATTTCAACTGGTGTTTGTTTTGACTTGACTTCTGCTGAAAACGCATAGGAGCTCTGTTTCTGTGATTGTACTCGTTAACTTACACTGTTTGAATAAACAGGTATCATATTTGCATTCAGCAAATTTATATTTGCTGTTATTTCGGTATAACAATGGTCGGCAACTATATTGCATATATGGTTAGCATACCACGGGTAGTTTTTCAATAAAACGGTTAGAGATGTCCTTCAGGAACAGGGCCGGAAACATGTCAGGAAGCAACAAAAACTAGATTTCCAGGGGAAATTTTTATTATCTTCAAATAAACAAATATTGTCAAAATGGAACTTTTCACATGTATTATTATGGCATTCCTGGTGTACACACACATTCTAATTCAAATTTGAGCTGTGTCAAATTTTGGGGCATGAGACGTTCAGATGGGAAATTTCTTTGTTATTGTTTTTTTTCGGTATCGTTTATGGACTACATGTGTACTAAAGATTGTTTGTTTGGAATTGGAGCGATATGCAAGAGGTGAGAAAAATTGACGACGTCTGGTGACTAATGCTCAGATATTTCAGTTAGAATTTATTATGGTGATATTGGATATGGGAAATTGATATAATCAATAATTATTTTTCAAAACTTAAAGGTTTAATTTCTCCTGTGCACTGCCATTATCTACGTACGGGTCACGTGACCCGCATGATACGTTGCCGATCACGTGACACGTACGAATATGATGGAGGTGAAATTCCACCAACCGTTGATGGTTGAAAACTGATTGCAGGCGGATCAGCTCTTCACGGCAATGAAACTATTTGCCAAAATCGATAAAAGCAGTGGACAGAGAGTGGTGAGGGGTTGTTTTATTGCCGGATAAAGCCGTACGAACCATAAAGCCGTGTTTTCCCGGAGTGTACATATAAGTTCAGCAAGAGGATTCATGGCGTAGTAGCAACGAACGAAGCCATGTAAACTTGAATTGGTTAGACATGATATACTAACACCAAATTCAACTGAAGCAAATAAGACCCTATATAGACATGTAAGATTGGGGAGCATTGATAGGATATATTAATTTGCTGAGACAAGCAGAAGACATGATGAGAATTTCAGCATGTAGCAGCACTGACCCCATAGTGAAAGAACTGCAGTTACAGATTCATAGCGCCCAGTTGAAAGATATCCATCTCTCTTCATTGCTTTGCAGGTCGAGAGAGTTTGGAGATGTGGTGGGTAAAACTGTCAGTATATGGATACCACGCTAGAGATATTCAGGGCGAAGTGTTCAAGAAGTCAGGAGTTCAACAATAACAAAGTAGATCCGAGTCATATTGCTGGAAAGAAATTGTTGGATAATGATGGAGTAAATATTTTCACAGACGCGTTAGCACTAGGACACCCGGACCGAGTTGGAGGCTTCGGTCATTGTATTCTTGAAGGTCTCAAATCCGCTCCCATCAGTTTCAAAGATGGGCAGTAATTATGTAGATAAGGTGGTTGGTATAATGCTAATATTAATGTCTAGAATATGTAACAGACACTTCTGACCAGGTAGATGTATATCAAGCGTATCACCATGGTTACGTAGGATGTACTCCCAGTATGAGAAATCTATGTATTCTTTTCAATATCTAAAACTTCACCTGAAGATCCTCTAGCTGTGCCATCTCAACAGCTAGTTCATCAGCACATAATACTACGTGTACTTCTCAACGGACACCAGTGTTAACTTTCAAGGCACATTTTCTCATTTATACTTCAAGGGCAGCCTTATTCAAGAATGATTCCGAAATACCTGCTCTATTATCTATGAAACCTTTTGCCCTTATTTACTAATTTAAATTTGGCTTCGGACCCTCATGCTTATGGGTATCGCCTTACAACACTTATTTGTACACTTCCTGTCAGTAATTCTTTTATTATTTGCGAAAAATAATATCCAAAAAAGGAAAGTACTGATAATTTGCAAATAGTAACCGAAAGTAACAGAGGCAAAACAATTCTGATTGTACCTATATTTAAAGTTGTATGGGCTTGTTACAAGCGTCTAGTCCGTCATTCATAATTCAGCCGTCGTCCATTAGAGAATATCCGCGTCCATAATCCAAAGACCTATTCCATATTCCATATAACAGTATTAGCACTAAATTCAAAAAGACAATCATAGTATACATAAACATAGGCTTGTTTCCTGCAGGAGAGAAGCGGTCAACAGTTTTCAATGATGCCGGCAAGACATCATGATGTTCCAAAAATATCAAATCCGTATCGCTGATCAGTATTCTTAATCCATAATATTCGTTGTAAAGTCGTCATCTAAAGACTGATGTATCTCAGTCACGCTTTGATTGTGACTGTTTATATGAGTACCATGAGGATCTTGAAGTACATGGGTTCATACGGCCCCTAGCCGCGGGTTAAGCGGAATTAGACACAAGTTACGAAACGTAACGCCATAGATCTTGCACGCTACGCTCGTATTTTCCTATCAGCATGCGTTATGTATCGCCAAATTTGAGAAACTTTGAGTGGCGGCGCTTGATGGTGTAGCCCTGATTTATAAGTTTCTGCAACAATGTGTTGTGACGTTTATTGAAATCGTCACATTTAACACAGTATCTCTTGACACGGACGCCTTGGCTAGTTCATGTTTCGGCAGTTTTTACAGTTTTTATAGCTTATGTTTCAGCAGTCTTCAATGTCCTATTTTGGGTTGACAAAAATGATAAACAAGTAGTTGTTCCTTCAAACTCAGAACTAGTGGAACCTGTTAGCAAATTAAGTATTGCTGGAGCTAAATAACTTATTAAGGTTGAAAACATGAGCAGTGTGACTAACGTCACAGGACCTACGAAGTAGAGTAGGCATTAGGACTCGGAACGCGAACTGAACTCTTGGAAATCCCCGCCCCCAGTTAGAATCCTGCCTATATTAAGATGGGCACCGCCCAAGTCAGAATCGCCAGTGATTTTTCATCAAAAATCACCAGAAATTTTCATCAAAAGTAGGTCAGCTCAAGACTTGTTGTAACAATCTCCTGCTGCGCCTTCATTCCAAAAATAAATAACTATCGCCGATTTAATTTTACAATTTGTTAACTAAAGAAAACAGATTGAATAATAAAAAAGTTCAGTAGATTTCAAGCTTTACGTGTGAAAATATATCGATCTCTTTAATGGTTTTCAGTGCCCTTGTCCAGGATCAAAACAACTTTTTGAATCGCATTATTTTCCCAACAATACAACAAATTTTTATATATAGTACTATAGTAGAAAGGTAGCATTTATGTAGTTTACGGTAATTCAACTCAAGACCAGCACCTTCTCTGCACAAGATAATGATTTCATGCCATTCTCCTGAGCATAATCGGTACAAAGACGAATAAATAGCGTCTACTTACTTTATCTAGTTAAATTCTACCCAAAGAAAATAGATTAAGACACTTTAAACTAGCACATGCCGTCATGGCTTTGTTTCACCCTCAGTAAACTTTTATCGTTGTTGCTCACGCAGACTATTCTGAAGGATGATGCCACATCTTTCTTTCTTCGGCTGACTTAATTGGTTGATGTAGTATATTTCACCAACAGTGCGTAACTGTAACTTGACCTGAATTTGACGCCTGATGTGATCTGTGAGGAAATGTTTCAAGGATGTGAAATAGGATACACGTTAAAGGCCACAGCTTACATATATCTCTAGCAATATACTGAATTGTGTGTAGGCTGGCAAGTTGGTAATAGCAGTGTAGTTAAATGCACTAACAAATGATGGAAAATTAGCATTTCCTATTTCATTATCCCATCACGTTTTATACTGTGTTATATATACAGTGAAACATACAGCCAAGGGTTCCCGATGGGCATGACAGTGCACTCGCTGAGCTATCAATAAATAATAAAAAAAAATAATTATAAATCAAATTCTCAGCAGAATTCGGTCAGCTCAGAACTTGTTGGTAACAATGCCCTAATGCACGTTCGTGCCAAAAATCAAGGTTCTAATGTCAATGGTTCTCCTTATTTTGCCGACGAAAGGACTCGGATGAACTGACTCACTCACTCACTCACTCATTACCGGACAATTTGCGATCTGTAGCCTACTTCGTAGGAATAAAACCGTAACGCTTCGGTTTTTAACCCTAGTAGTATACAGTTCATATAGCTAAGGACACAAGCATAGCTACTTTTCAATGTGTTGACCAAATATTAGTCGATTGTCCAGATGAAAACGATTAAAAAATCATCAACCTGTTCTGCTACCCTTCATAGAGAGAGTGATACACAATTTGAAGTAAGCCATGGAACCTTTTAGATGAATATAGACTGGTTTTTGCCAAAGGCACGAGCGAGCTTGGATAAACAAGTTTCTCTATCATCGGCTTATTACGACAACCAATAAGCCAATGTATTCACGATCATGGAGGCAAATTCGACAAACTAAGCAACGAGTGAGTGGAATTGTCATCTCCTATAGCGCTGATAATGAAGAAAATAGAGAATACGGTTTTGCTGTAGACTATAGAAAAAAGATGGCTATTCATCTGTTAGTACACAATTAGGTCAGTTTGAGTTCAAACGCATTCCGTTTGGAATGAGAAACGCGACTGTCACGTTTCAGCTGCGGACAAGTTAAGTTTTGGTGGACTTGATTGGACAATATTTTTGTTGTATGTACAAGAAGTTCTCGTGTACTCAAAGACTGTGAAAGAACATATGGATCACCTGAATTGAATGTTTCCTAGGCTGCTTTATGCGAATCTGAAACTGCAATCTCCAAAATGTAAATTTGTGCAAAATGTTTTGAATAAAACTGATGTTCGTGGTGATGTTGCAAAAGCTGAGATTTTGAAATCCGTCTCACAACTCAATAACCAGAAGTCTCTACGTAATTATCTTGAATTGTGCAAACTGTTACCGGGAAGTTGTACAGAAATACGCGAGAATTGCATCCCCAGTTTCGTCCTCACTGATGAAAGACGCCAAATTCTAATGATCTGATGCATGTGGGATAACCTTCAACTTAAGGAAAAGTGCCCTTATAAGTACCCCAAATTTAGCCTTCCCCGATTTCTAGAAACCATTCGTCATCTCCACAGGTGCTATATGGCTATAGATTTGCGCTCGGAGAGAAAAGATGAAGCTGGTCCTGAAAATTTTGTATCATTCTTCGACAGTGTTGGCCAAGCGAAACAATTAGCTGTACCAGAACCATTCAGAGAAGAAATTCTAAAGGCGTATCATGCTCAGCCCTTGGAAGTTATCATCCTGGTTGTGAAGAACGCATGTATGGTACGATACAAATATCACTGGCCAAATATGTAGACAGGCAGACCTGCCAACAGCTAACACACACACGGGATATACATGAAAACAATGCACCCCTTACACCCTTCACTTTGAAAATTCTCCAGAATTCCCAAAGATATAATCGGTCCAACAACTGAACAAAGGTTACAATTAGCTTCATCTCATGGTGGATAACTCCGACAAATGATGAATCTAAATTTCAAAATGGTCCCCAAAATACTAAATGGACTTATATTGGATCTTCGCAGCTTTTATTTGCAGCAGGAGTTAGATTTCTGTATATATTATTTGGCTCATTAGAGCTTCAATAGCGTCTAGCATCCATGATGACTACCAAAATGTTAAATGGTGTCAAAATCACGTAAATTGGTTCTAATCGGCTTCTATTTGCCACAGAAACCAGCTTTTGCGTTTGATATGGGGTTTGCAAGATCAAGAAAGTTGATTCCGTGCATTAACATTAGCATTTGAATTCTAAAATGGTCAACAAAAGCCGAAATTAGCTTGCTGTGTCTACTGTTAATTTGGCAGGATACCCGAGTTCATTTTGTACACAAGCATAGAACTTCAATAAGCTGTAGAATCCCTGATGGCCGACAAATCATATAAATCAGATCTCTCACAGCTTCTGTTTTTGCAGAAATTAGCTTCCTGTGTCTAATATGGGTCATCATGAGTCATGAAATTGTTTCAGAGAACTAAAATACTCAGAGCTCCAAAGGACTCTAACACCCAAGTTTGTAGTCCAAATTACAACACATATAAGGGAAGTGGGAAGAGGTGCCGACATACTGACTGCGTCATATGACTTCACAGAATAGTCTTCTGGTAAACCTATTCTAAAGCACATACCAAGAATCTAACGATTCGTGATATGTGTTGTATCTCAGGTACGCTTTTATTGTACCTGTTCATGTGGCAACTTGAATGATATGACCACACGGCCCCTAGCACCGGCATAAGCGGTATTAGATACAATCTAGAGAGCTATGATGGAAATGCTCTGACAACTCGTATACTGGTAATTGGTGAGCTGTTTCGCTGTGACAACTCGCACATTGGCGATTGGTGAGCTGTATCGTCGTCAGATGTAAATGACGGCAATTAACACAAAAGACTAGTCTGTAAGGCCCGATGTCGACCACCAAAACCACGTAAATTGAATCTCGGCAGCTCCTATTTGAGTTATATCTATACTTGCATCTCTATAAGGAATTACAGGATTCCTTAAGTTGATTCTGTGCACCTTAGTTCTCAACAATTTTATGCGATAATATTGTAGAAGCAAGAATGTCCGATAGAAAGAATCTAATAACCTAGCTATGACATTTTTTTCTTGATTTGCAACTCGATCGACACACAGTTTCCTAACGAGAAAAATTGAAAATTTTGTTTCACAGGAAGTTTTTTTCACAATGGTAGGACGCAAAAAAAATAATTGCCATATTTAATTTTTCTTCGATAAAATATACATGAACGCAAGGAATATTCAACAGTCCACATACGTCAGATTCCAGCCTACTCCCCCTTCTCTTAATATTACGTTACGTTTGAGTCTGAAATTCATATTATTTTTGGATCAAACTCCATCACAGTAGATAAAGAATCCGTAATATGTAAGGTCACATTCCGGAGAAGCATTTCGATCGATATTTGGGACCAGTTTTTTTGATGATTTTTCACAAGAATGCCTTATATGATTTGAAAAAAAATAGTATTGTACAGTGTCATGAAAGCGAAGGCAAAATGCAGAAAAAAAATCGGCGAAAAACTCAATTTCTGCAATAATGCTTTCTGACTGATTAAAATCGTCACATTTTCCAAACGCTCTAGCAAATGCTACTAAGCGAGATATATGTACGCCATATGCATGTCTCACTGGAATATTAGTATCCAGGATGGGACAGTTTACTATGTCAAAATTGCTTTTAAAGTCGAAGAGAGTGACGGCCCCATTCATTTTTATAGAGATATGCGTCTGAATATGATGTGCTGTTAAGGTTATCTATAGTTAGCTTCAAATCCAGTGAAGGTGGATATATATATGTCCTTCACTGTGTCATTCGTATAGCAATTATCCACAGCTAAAAGATCGTCTATGTTGTGTTTGGTGAACGAGAAGGAACAGGGTTTGTGATGATCGGTGTTTGAAATCGTCTGCATATAGTCTTATCATGCTAAAACAGATCAGCCAAAAGAGGTTCACAAATAGTATTCATTGGAATACATATATATGCCGCTCATATATTATGTTATCAAGTTTCACATAGATATTAATAACGATAAATTCAAGCAACTCTATAAACAAAGAAACATCCGATGAAAGATATCCCTTGTATGTAGCAGAGTTAATGAACGCTGTATGGCTTCCGACATTAATAATCGGCGGTCAGTTTTCGTGAACGCCGATAGTATTAATGCACAACCAGTAAGGTACCGATGAGGGATTGTAGTATAGAGAGTCGAGAAATCCCATGCGGATACATGTCTGGTATGTCTAATCCCCATGTCTACTCCTTATTCTCGGTACAGCGTTCCGCTTCCGGCTGCTCATGCGCAACCCTGCTCCCATCCCCTCGCTACCTCTGGACGAAAGCTTGCGTCCAGGTGTCTCATTGGGTGAAATCCTCAGATCTAGTAATTGACGTTTTCGGTGTAGGAAAAGTGGAGAAAAAGGGGTCACCACTTGACATTATGATGGAGTGCTTGAGATAGTGTAGGATTTCCTCCATTGGCCCTTCCCGCTGACGTACCGGTCTTTCACATGGAATTTCCATTGACTTGGACAGACTCGCCTGTTACCCTACACACATGTAACGACTTACTGGGACTTGACACAACAAGCGTCGACGGCAACGACCAACGGAAGGTGTGGCCGTCGTCTTACATGTTCACGTTTTGCCACCGTGAAAAGGCTAGCCAATGCCATATAATACTACTAAGGGGTCTACACTGCGTAACCATGTGATAATAAATGGTGTATGTATAATGTATACCGGACCTACACACTGTGAAATATGTGTATTGAAGATTTAAACTTTTATATTTTAAGAGAATTGCATATATTTGATAAGAATTATCCCCAGCTAGCGTTTCTAATTCCGCTTAAGCCGGTGCTAGGGACCGTGTGGATACTTCATTATCTCCACATGAACAGCTGCAATAAAAGCGCGATTGAGATATTAAGGCTACGTCCTAGTATCCACCGTATTCTCGGGTATAGATGCGAGGTGCCGAGGGAATATTTCCTGTAAAGTCATATGGTTGCTTCCTAGTCGCCCGAGGTCAATTTTTCCCCACCTCCTGCATATCGCTCCAATGTATAGATACGTAATAATCAATTAGAATTGACAGGTGATCGTTTTTAGTCTCTAGTACACGTATGTATGTTTAGGCTATACGTTATGTTTATGTCCATATTCGCGGGGGCGTGTGATTTTTCTGGTCAGAGGTTAGTTTCATATTGCGTTTATATTTGTTCAATATGTACTAAATTCAGAGACCATCTCCCTAGTTTAATCCGTGGCGTGTCCGACTTCTACTCCTCCTCCTCCACTTTACTCACGGCACAGCGGGTCGCATAGGTGTGGCGCGGGATAGGGTGGGGCGAGAGACCTGGGGTTTTCGCTACCTGAGATTCCATGGGCCAGGCTTGCACCCTACAGTAGAATGGGTCGACTGCGCATGCGCGATGAGTAGTAGTATAGAAAGGGCACGCGATCTCCCTATCCCTATAGGTGTGGGGCGGGATAGGGTGGGGCGAGAGACCTGGGGTTTTCGCTACCTGAGATTCCATGGGCCAGGCTTGCACCCTAAAGTAGAATGGGTCGACTGCGCATGCGCGATGAGTAGTGCACGATGGGTAGTATAGAAAGGGCACGCGATCTCCCTATCCCTATAAACTAACCCATGAGGGTGAATGAACCCATGGGGGTGAATGAGCCATGGGGGGGTCTAGAGGGCTGAAACTTACCACACTATATCGTTGGGTCAAGCTCTACAGGAAAATTAAAACAAACCCAAGATAGCCGCCTTGATGACGTCATTTTCAAAAAGAGCATTTTTGATCGATTTTTCGGTGAGAATTTTCGAATTTTTTCTTTTTGCTTTTTCTTCACAAAAACTGCATGATAAATCAGTAAATAAAAATCTGATATGAAATAAAATAGGTTTTACCCACTCTTCCATACAGAAAAGCAAAATTCTTGAAAAAATATGACGAAAACATCACTTTTCAGGTACCCCACATGGACGCCATTTTGAATTTTCCCATGATCCTCTGCTCGGGGGGTCATCAAAATGACCCCAATATGATAATCTAAAAACTCAAGGAGTTTCAGCTCTCAAGTTTTTGTCGTTTCGGAGATATGAGCAAAAAACTAACGGGGGGGGGGGGATCGGAAAGTGCCCCCAACTAATGCAGATGCAATTGGAATATGGGAGACAACTTGCAAATCACTCATCCCATTATGAAGGTGGCCTGTGTATCTCCCATGTGTATAAACGGTTTGCAAGCTTATTATATATATATAGGTGTACCGTAGAGGAACACGAATTATACAGGATTTGCTCAAGTTACACTGGTTCTCCCATAGATTAATAATTTTATACCATTAATAAATGTACTGGGTATTCTGATGCATGTATTTCACTTGAAGCTGTATAGCCATTTGCACGGACGTGGGTGTTCCGAGTCAGATCAACCAGTTGATAACCAGATTACTCACCGGTTGATCTGACCATGAACTCCTGAACACATCCAAACTCCATTGCAACACAGGTAATTCCAGAAAAATAATAACTCGCGAGAGACAATGGAACTACACAGGAACAGCTACAATAAAAGCATCGCTGAGATACAAATCCTCACAAGGATCATTTGGTATTAGCTACGTTTTTTTAGAAGTATGCAGTCAGTAGATTTATCTGTGGGGTCATAGGAATAGAATAGAATAGAACCTTTAATTGTACTTTTTTACCCGTTGATGGGTTAATGTGTACAGGAGAAAACAAAACTGAATAAATCACAACATGTTCACCGGATTCAATAAGATACATTGTTCATCAAGTACTTTCTCTTAATTTTCCGAATCGTTTCCCACTGGCCTTTTAAATTTAATGTTGCGTTTATTAAAAAAAAAATGAACGGTGCTCATGGAAAAATTACTCCAGGAACTATTTTTGACCATGCCAAAAAATGGACCTATCATTGCTGACAAGAACAATATTGATACGGTGGTAATGGCCCTGGACAAAAACGGTGATTACTTAATGAAGAGCAGTAACTAAGCCAGGCATAACTGTCACGGAAGACCAAGTGACGAATTTACGGAATTCCATTAGTAGGAAATGGTAAAGTGTTCGAATTTCCGTTTAATAACGCGTCACGTTGGTACGTTGTATCTCTTTTTACATTATACTGTTTATCCTTAAAAGATAAACCAATTTATTCTGTATTGCCCGCCCAGTTGGACTGGTAAGAGTAGCCTCCCTTGGTGTGAAAGACTGCAAGACGGATTGAATTGCATAGGCAATTGTTCCTGTTGGGGGGGGTCCTTGAATTCATCGGCCTCTCGCGTCAGGGTTTTGTGGCACACACACACGATTCATTTCGTCTTCACATTTTTTGAGTTTTTCTGTATTTTTGGTCAAGCTTGTTGCTATCCATCTTGCCATTGGGTTTGAGAAATGAGTTTTTTTAACTGAAGGCGAAATCCATGAACCGGAAATATTTGATTATTTACACTATTTTTCAGATTGTGTTGCCTGTGGGGTACGGCTGTGTACATGGTACAGTGGCACGCGATAGCGCCATGCAGTGAGGGCGATTGAGGTCGAACACCATTAACTCGGTCAAGTGCTGTCAGTGTATCCACATGGGATTTCTCGACTCTATACTACAATCGCTCATCAGGACCTTATTGATCGTCTAAGTTCATTAATAGTATTTGTGTTCAAAAAAATTGATCGTACATATATTAATGTCGGAAGCCATAAAGCATTCTTTAGCTCTACTACATACAAGAGATATCATTCATGGGATGTTTCTTTGTTTATAGAGTTGCTTGAATTTCTCATTAAAAATATCTATGTGAAATTTGGCAACACAGTATATCAACAGCATATAGGTATTCCAATGGGTACTGATTGTGCCAACCTATTGGCTGACCTATATCTGCTCTCTTATGAATAAGACTATGCAGGCGCTTTCAAAAACAGATCCATTCAAAGCCCGTTCCTTCTCATTCACCAAACGTTATATAGACGATCTTCTCGCTGTGGATAATCGCTATATAAATGACGCAGTGAAGGATATATATCCACCTCCACTGGATTTGAAGGAAACTACAGATAACCCTACAGGCACATCATATTTAGATCTATATCTCTATAAAAATGAAGCGGGCCTTCTCTCTCGTCGACTGTATGACAAAAGAGAGGATTACAATTTCGACATCGTAAACTATCCCTTTCTGGACAGTAATATTCCAGTGGGACCTGCATATGGCGTATACATATCACGCCTAGTAGCATTTGCTAGATCCTGTGTTAAATGCGACGATTTTAATCAACGTCACAAAACATTGTTGCAGAAACTTATAAAACAGGGCTACACCACCAAGCGCCTCCACTCAAAGTTTCTCAAATTTGGCGATACATATCGCATGCGGATAGCAAAATACGAGCGTAGCGTGCAACATCTATGGCGTTACGTTTCTTAACTTGTCTAATTCCGCTTGACCCGGGGCTAGGGGCCGTATGAACCCATGTACTTCAAGATCCTCGTGGTACTCATATGAACAGTCACAATCAAAGCGTGACCGAGATACATCATTCTTTAGATGACTTTACAACGAATATTATGGATGAAGAATACTGATCAGCGATACGGATTTGATACTTTTGGAACATCATGTCTTGCCGGCATCATTGAAAACTGTTGACCACTTCTCTTGCAGGAAACAAGCCTATGTTTATGTATACTATGATTGTCTTTTTGAATTTGGTGCCAATACGGTTATATGGAATAGGTCTTTGGATTATGGACGCGGATATTCTCTAATGGACGACGGCTGAATTATGAATGACGGACTAGACGCTTGTAATTTCAACGATTGGAATGCGCCGTACATAAATAATCGAGGAACCTTTGTACCATGTGGACAGTTGGTACCTTGGTGAGTATGTCTGACAAAACTAAATATGGGGTAAATGGGACGGCCGTATAAAGGCTAGGTATAGTTACCGTACCAGTATACTGTTGTTGTTACTATTGTTTTGGAAATTCAATATGATGAACAGATAAACTTATTCTTCTGGAGGTTCACCAATCTCAGTTTTGGAGTTATAACAATTTCTTGTTCACTGGTGTTCACATAATCCCCCTCCCATCTGTGAATTAAAAAAATTAACCCAGAGAAGGACCACCCAAAACAGTGCTGTTCAGTAATATTTTGACTGAATACTATAATATTTGCATTGTACTAGTGACAAGTTTCAGAACAATAGATATTTTTTAAAACATCGGACAAAACGTTCTCAATAGATTTGTTGGGACACACAATAGCTATAGAACCTTTGCTGCGTAGGTGGGCGTGGCTGTTTTGCCTACACAGTCATTCGAGACTACAGCCATTCCTGGGCTAATGGTTACCTAGTACTGTCTGGCGACGATAATCTGTTAACCCTTTGTTTACCGACACCCCCTCTTAAGTGGCTGAGCTCACAGTCAATTCCACAAACCTGCCGTCGGGACATTTAGGTACACACGGAAGGTTGTCCCCGACTATCTGAAACAAACTATAGCGAGCTGTGATGAACAACCATCGGTGCCGTCATCAGACACGCGGATAACCCACTCAGCAAAACGTAGTGGATTTCAGAAGAAAATTGTTGCACTCTAGTTTGAGGAAGTTTTTAGTCAATCTAACTGGGAATTTTTTTATGAATGATTTCTAACATCAAGAACATAATGCTAGTTTCATTTTTGGGAAAACAGCTCAGTTTCCTATCGAAATTAGGTTAATTAGTTTTGGGACTTTTTAGTCCCGTTGGGTAATATCAGACGCTTTTGAAACGGGACTAAAAAGTCCCAATGGTAATATTTGATGTATCAATCACCAGTTCGTGTAAGTTATGAAACTAATAAAATTTCAATTGGATGTTGAGGCATATTGTAATGCATAATGCACCTTATATCCGCATGTATGAAGGGTTGAAGGTTCAAATCCCGCCAATAGTTTATTTATTCTTGCTTTCTCGAGCTGATTTATGCCATACAAACATGCCATACAAACACCATATGGGTAATTGTGCTACTTTCATCTGACTTTATCAAGATTTCCATATGTCGGACTGTTCGTTGCTACATGTATGACCGCTAAATATTCATCGCAAATAGGTTATTCACCAAATTCCTCTGTGATCGCTGTTGATATTTGACTTACAGGGGAACATAAATGAAAACGTATGCTCATGGGAAACTGTAATGGCAAACATGAATGAGCACTTTCTGGACAATTTTACTTGTTTCAATCATTTCCTAGTTTCAATTATTTATCTTTGTTGAAAGGGTGGTTCTACAGGCAAATCCTTGATGTTATATATTGAAATAACGTATTTTGTTACATTATTCATGTCTAATTTGCTATGGATTTACACAAAAAGCATCCAAAATGACGATTTTTGGGCCGTCCGATATTGACCGTCGGGACTTTTTAGTCCCAACAACTGAGTTGCTATGGTAACCACTGTTGCTCCCACCAAAAATCACGAATTTTTTCTAGTTACCCCATTTGTGATTTGGTCCATGAAGGATTTCCGCGCACTCCACATATTTCTTATAGCGGTAAACAAAGGGTTAAATACCGTTTCCTGCCTGAAAACACCGGTCTAAAGTAACGGTAGATGATGTGCGCATGTTCCTTGTTGGAATTTGCCAGGGCAAAGGACTTAAATGGGGCGAGTGGGGGGTTGGTGGAGGAAGCCGAAGAGAACCACCGCCCTTCGGCAAGTACCGGACAAACTTCCACACATCGACAAAGCTGGGCTCGAACTCGTGCCGGTTGAGCGGTGTTAGACTAGCGGTCACCAGCGAAGCGCCTTAGTAACCGAGGGCCTGGTATCTAAAGATAAAATATTCGAATCAATAAAATGCGGCCTGGTGACGCCCCTTTGTATGTGGAAGGAATGAATCAAATTGAACAAATATTTTGTTTCGTCACGTCCATACCCATTCCATCTGACAATATACAGGTGTACCAAGTGACCTATTTGTGGAAAGATCTCCGTAAAGTCCGTGTTCCGCATTTTATATTTTCGGGGATAAATCCCGATTTTACATGTACCCACCCATGACTGGATAGGCAGGCCCCGGTAAGCCGAAGACCGATATTAGACCTATTGGACATGGTTGATAGGGGTTTTCCTCTATTGTAGAGGGTAAAGTCCGTGTTCCGCTTTTTGTATTTTCGGGGACAAATCTTCATTTTACATGCACCCACCCACGACTCGATAGGCAGGCCCCGATAAGCACGGGGACCGATATTAGCCCTTTTGGATAGGGTTGATCCCATATTTTAGGGGTGAAGTTAGTGTTCCGCTTCTTATATTGTCGGGGACAAATCCTCAATTTACGGTCACCCACTCAGGACTTGATAGGCAGGCCCCGATAAGCCCGGTGACCGATATTACCCTTTTGGATAGGGTTGATAGGGGTTTTCCCCCTATTTTAAAGGTAAAGTTGGCGTTCCGCTTTTTATATTTTCCGGGACAAATCCTCAATTTATAAGAACCCATCCATAACTTGATCGCCCTGGAGGAGCGCTTCACTTCGACACCTCACTCGATCCAATCGGTCCACTAGGTTTCCCTCTCGCCCCCAAAATGTCCACCCAGCGCTATTTACCAACAGGTCCTGGTCACCTTCCTGGTCAGGCAGGCAGACCGGTCCTTCAGCGTATTTGGGACTACTTTCTGTCCGCGGAAGCTTTTTTGATCGCATCACCGCCAGACCGCAACATCGCGGAAGAATACATGCTACATAGAGATCGGAAGTGACTACACCATGCCAACCACGTAACCTTTATCGGAACTAAAGTGCACTTGACCGTCCCGTATGCCAAGTCATGCCACAGAGGTCAAAGGTCAAGTTACGTTCAAATACACTTTAACTAGACTACTTGGACAGTATTGGACAGATGGACCAGTTATCGACCAGTAACTAGGCCCAAGCATGTCGGCGATTCAAGTTCATGTGTCCGTAAATTTGAATTTACGGTTTTTCCGAAAGTGTGAAATGGGCAAGTGGTCGGCCATTGATCCAGTTGCCGACATGTCCAGTCAAGTTGAAAAGTGATAGCTTTTGCGACATCCACCCATTCTTGGAACACCTTTCTCTGTATAATATTCTCCGGAAATTCCATGTCGAATATGAAAGAGATAGGAGTTTAAGTTTTCAACACCCAGATGTACGATTGTGGAATTCTCGAAACTCGGGAAAGCGTTTACGTAAAATTTTACAGACATTTACCGGCTTTTGTAGCAAGGTAAAAACTGCTCAAATAGAAGTGTCCCGTCTGTATACTCGTTGCTTGTATTGGCGAAGGCCCCATTGTTTAGATAACAGATTTTCAATGTCTTGCCAGGGTAAACCATATTTAACATTCTTCAACAAGCGTTCCGAGAACCCCAACATCTCTCCTAATTGCGGGGTCTCCCGCTGAAGTTGTATTGAAAACATGTAGAGCAATCCGTCCAGGTACAGTGGTAAATGTAGTTTTTGCCATGCAGACAAAAACCTATCATTTCAAACGTTCTCGGTCTAAACTGCGATAATTTGGACAATCAATATTTAATCTCCTAAATAGCACAGGTGCATCCTCCAATCGTAACAAGTGTACGAATTTTCATAATCATCCATTGAAAGCCGACAACTGCAAATTTTTTCAGCTAAACGAAAAATAGAGATTTTAACATTTGAGCACCCATGGAATCCCCAGGGGTAGTGCCACAAGATGGAATACCCAACCCCCATATATATTTTTTTGTTCTTGGATATATTATTTTCTGAATTGCGGGTATCGAAAGAGTCGTCCAGCCGCGGACTAGTTTCTCTAAATTCGGTCACGATTTCGGTTTGTGAGCGTTACACTATATGCCTTCTAATATACATACATTAAAACACCGACTGCCTAAACGTAGGTCTAATTTTGTCTACTACTCGGTTTAGTATCAAGATCAACAGCCTGGCTGCAGTTCTGAATAAATCAATTGATGGCTCACTTTTTGTAGACGATTTCAATATATCGTGTAGTGGGAAATGTATACACAATATTGAGAGAACATTGGCTGGCGCGTTGATCGCAGACTAAGCAGTCAAAATAGAGCGCTTCTGTACATCGCAATACATTAATTTTCTGCCGTACGTATATGTGTGGGTACAAGTGAAATGTGTACCGGTAAAGGTGAATTCCTGTCAGACATTCCATTAATTATGGGCCTGGTACGAGATCATGCGTATAGACGTATGGATATGTAATTTGTACGTCTGCACGTTTTGCTTATATGCGTTTCACGTAATGTAGATTGTGACACGTATATATCAATTGCATATTTTTTGCTACAAATCTTTTTAACCATAACGTGATTGTTTCGGACCAGTCAAACGGGTTGTGGAAGTTTTGTTTCGTGTGCAAATGTGTTGTTGGTCCTGAACCAACCATGATGTGTTACACAATAAGACCATTGTGCCAGTTATTTATCGCCTTAGACATCGGGGAACGATTTTTCTGTGTTGAATAGATAAACAGCAGCCCAGGTAGGCGTACACTCCCAGAAATATTCAGGGAATAATCCTGAATAAATCAGGCTACACATCCACAACTCAATTTCAGGGATTTTACCCGAAATCCAGGGATAATTTCCCGAAATTCAGGTATATCATCCATGAATTCAAGCTAAATTACCTGAATTTTAGGGGATTTTACGTACCTGAATAGGGTCGGGAACTTATTAATCAGGGTTGTAAATTCGCCTGAATTTCAGGGAAAATCATCTCATTCAGGAATCTTTTTTCCTAAACTCAGGAAATTATCCCTGGATTTGAGGTAAAATCCCCGAAGTGGAGTTGTGGATGTGCAGCCCGATTTATTCCCTGAATATTTCTAAGAGTGTATGCGTAAATTCCTTCCCATGCGATGGAATGTCCGTCATGTAGGACGCCGTCAATCGGGTACAGTGTGCGTACTTGGCCCTTTGCAGTTCTTGTTAGAATGGTCCCACACATGTAATTACCTGGGCCTATATCATGGCAATTTGTTCGGTTTGACCCAGCTCATTTCATTCTTGTGTAAGACGAAGTAAATATATTATCGTTGGACTAACGTTCAAGTCCAAGAAAGACCTCGTAAATGTACATTCGTGAAAAAGAGCGCCTCTTAGATTCCTTTTCAGGAATGTACAGTTACTCGGCCTTTCTCCTTTACATGCAATAGGTCAGACTGGGTTGCGGTGAAGAGACGGGTGAGCGAAGTCTGAGGTCATACTTTGCGTTCATGAATCATCAGAGTTGGAGGATAAATTCATGATAGATTCAAGAGAATTGGTTTTCAACTCTTGTAGCAATTTGGAAGTTAATTGTTGATAACTGAATCACGCCAAAAACCTGAATAAATCGTCGAAACCAGTTTATTCAAACTTAACAGCAACTTATTACATTAGGTGTTAACAAAGTGGAAATTTAATTCAAGATTTCGACTGAAAACTGCTGCTGGTCTAGTGGAGTTCACCGTGGCTCTTCAGTTTGGTCGTAGCCATCAGTGGTTCGGTGTAAAGATAACTCTCCGCTACAAAAAGACAATGGTTATTCATTAATAATATACCATATCCCGACGTCTTCCAAGTTCTCCCGAGTCTATGCCTCTCCTCCCTCCAAACACTAATTTGAAATAAACAGCCTTTTCCCACAGGCGCTTGTTGTAGGTCCGTTATTAATTATGATATTAATATTTATATATCCACAGGCGTTTGATGTTGGTCAGTTAATTATGATATTAATATTTATATATCCTCTCCCACTGTATTAGTGTAGTAGGACGAGAGTACATGTATTCACAAATATTAATATCCTAATTAACAACTGACCAACAACAAACGCCCGTGCCTTTTCCTACACTTGGGAATCGGATTAGCAATACCATTGAATACACTACCTTTACAATTTGCCTCTACAACATTAATTATTCTCCGATTTTGCATGGTAACCCAACATCCACAGACTGTATTGCACCGAAATACCCGACGCGCAAGCACAACGAATTTTATCGATTTTGATGTATACCTGCATTGTACATCTGAATACGAGAGATGGAGAATGAATTTAGATCTCATGAACACAGATCTTCAAATATCTGACAACGTTATTGCTCAGCTGCGACCTTGGATCGCAGCTTTGTTATCTACGAAGTAGGCGCTCATTTGCAAATTGTCCGGTAATGAGCGAGTCAGTGAGCGTGTCCGTCCATTCGAATCCTTTCGTGGGCAAAAAAAGAACCGTTGACATTAGAACCTCGATTTTTGACATGAAGGTGCATAAGGGGACTGTCACCTGCAAGTTCTGAGCTGACCTACTTTTCATGAAAAGTTCAGGTGATTTTCCATGAAAATCACTGCCGATTCCGACTTGGCCATTGCCCATCTTCATATAGGCAGGATTTCAACTGGGGAAGGGAGTCCAAGAGTTCAGTTCGCGTCGGAGTCCTAATGCGTACCCTACTTCGTAGGTCCTGTGACGATAGGCACACTGCCATGTTCGCAGTCAGTAGGCTATTTTCACAAACTTATTTTCAACGAGTAGTTTCGGGGTCTATGACGCGGATCTAAATCGTGGTGCGCAATAAGCTGCTTATATTATGGTTATATTCAATGATCTCCGGCTCTTTCAGCCAAAACCGGGGGGAAAAAGGTCAGCTATCTTTTATATGACCAAATACACTATATGCGGTATTTAAAAACGTCACGAGTCACGCGTGCATTGGATATATTACAAGGAAACTATCAAATCAAATTTGGATTGTCACTGGATAACAAGAACTTAGGCTCGGCAAGGACATGCCGAGTACAGTGAACTACTGCCGAGTTAACAACATTGGGATTACAATGATATTGCTTGTGTCGTTAGATTACCAGAGAGGGAACGCCTTTTCCTGGCCTCCGTTGCACACGAATCCTGAAAGTACAAGACGGAATTGCAATTAAGAACAATAGAAGTTGTGGAGATAACGGACACGCTGAATCACCTTGTTCCAAGGGGTCTACCTTCGCGTGAGCGGACACCAGTTGATTACATTTGCACTTAGATTTGCATTAACATGTAGGCTATTAAACAAATGATAAATTATTGAAGAACATTAGTATGTTGAGAAAACCCCAGTAAAATATTTAAAATGATGAAAAGCACTCCGTTCGGGCGTGAATGCCTTCGTTTCAGATTCAATTAAAATCTTTACCATTCTAGATAAAAATTCTGCCGAGTTGCAAAGCACGAGGTTTGTGAATTCATAACACTATTTGGGTGCAATACAAGTAGGGATAGCAGAGTATTTTTAAATAAAGTGTTTTGATTTAAACAAGCACAATTTTGACCAAGGCGACACCCATGACCAAGGCTACACCCAGTCCATACATAATGTATGATCAGATAATCGGACACTTCTGATGACATTTCAATGCCCAATATAAGCTTGCTGATTAACCTCGATAATCTGGTTAATTAGGAGTTCAAATCCTTCTAAATTTCTTAATATTTCATAAATATGATATGTATATTAAATAAATAACTAAATACAGCATTACTTTATTATAATTAGCAAGCCTGTAAAGTTCCAGGGGTCTCTAGTCAAAACTGGAGACTAGTCGATTACACAACGTTGTGTACGGACATTAATGGGGGGAAACCGCAAAGCCCTGTGTTTAACAAGTCTGCGAAGTTAAACATCCACTCAAAATTCTAGTTATCACACTCTATTCTAAATGGTTCACTATAATTGATACATGAACAATATTTTATCCTACAAATAGCAGATGCACATCTTCAAAGCAGGTTTAACAATCATGTACAGTTTCATAATGTCCAGTCTAACCTTAACGTACTGATTATGCAATTTCAGGGCTAGAAAATTACACGCACCTCCGTTCCTTTTCCATCCATTTCCCCGAGCTCGGGGCCAATTCCTTGTACATGGACCAGAAATCCTGGCGCTCGCTCCATCCATTCATTTTTTTTGCGCTTGTGAAGTATTCTACAACCACGTACAAAGTTCCATGCGCTCGCACAAACTTTCACCAATATACGGACTTCGGGGAAGAACAGATGCGAGTTCATGAAACTTGGCCGTGGGATACTTCACGAGCGCAAGGATTTCTGGTCCATGTACACGGGCACCTCCTGCCTCGATTTATGTGCGACAGACGTACGGTTTAAACAATGCCTCTCGGCCAACTTCGAAAGCATAACAATATTGCAACGTGCCTCGACAGAGCAAGATCAATGAACTGTTTACATTGAATTTAGTTATTATACAAGCCCCCATGCAATTGATTACCCCGTCGCAGTTTGTAGAACACGTGGTAAAGTTGCACTGGAATTGGATGTCGTCGGCTCCCTGCAATTTGAAGGCGTCAAAGTACGGACTGGTCACCTCGTCACCTTTTGTATCGAAACCGGCGGTCCGACTGAAAACTAATCCATCACCGCATCTAGGAAATTTAAGACGAAATCATTAAAAAACAATCCAATAAAAAAACAAATCAGAATGCAGTATATTTAGTTTAAAAACCGTGCTATCTATCGAGGTACGGTCAAATGTCCAACTGAAAGCATCCGGATTTTTTTTTATATCAAAATTTCTTTGTTGCTGAAGATGTCTACTCAATATCGAAGAATCTTATTCATTCTGGTCATTGATCTACAAAAGTTCATAGAACATTTAACCGTTTGATAACCGAATTTTCGTTTGATAGTCGTTTTTTTTTTGGTCTAAGTAGCATTTAAATAGACTAAAGGCCCATTCTCACGATGCGATTTGTAGTAACAACTCGGCGGGGGAATCTCCCGATTTGCAGCATGCAACTAATGGCATGAAATAGGACCGGTTTTATTTCATACGACTTGTAGCATGCGACTAAAATCGTACGAGTGTTCTCACGATGCAACTAAGTTGTATGCTACAAGTTGTTACTACAAATCGCACCGCGAGAATGGGCCTTAAGCAACTTGCAACATCAGTTCACTCACCCCGCTCTCAGAATGGGGTAACTTGAAACCGCATTCTTGGCTACGCAACTGATGGCCCGGAATCCCCGCAAGCTGTCTGGGAACAAATTTCTAGATTCAAGTGTGTTATTTTGTAAAACCCAGGTTTTTAATGAGGTTCCAGACAAATCCAACTTTACGTCTACTGCGCATGTTTCTGCGCATATACCAAAACTGCGACATTTAAAGGATATCTAATGAAAAATGAAAAATAAGCTTCAAAAAGAGAACAGTTAAGAATTTTTGAATTAGATAATGGGTTTTCCAAATTTTAAAGCAACAAGCCCTCTAGGAAGGAACGCTGGCGAAATCAGGTTAGCTTGACCTCATGGCCGTGGTTTTCCATGTTGGCAAGTTACGGTCTAGGCGAGAATCCTGGTGACCCGATTTTTATTGGATTTTCAGGACTGTTCCAGAAACACGTGGAGGCATTTTGGAGAAAACGATATTTTAACTGCTCAGAAAATTGGAGGTTTATCTTTGAAACTAGAGGCATTTTTCTATCTAATCCCATACCGTATTGGTGAATGGGTAAACCATTAGATTAGACCATATGAATTCCTCGATTATGCAAAAATGAGGCTGGCGGACTGGCGACCCCTGAATTTTATCCTTTATTTCGATTTTTGAAGGTTTTGCTATACCTCTTGTTGAAATGTATGAAAAAACCCTTTGCATGAAAATGTTATCCGGCATTAGGTTTGAATACAAGATGCTATTTAAATGGTGATGGGCCATCACCATGTTGTCAGACAAGTCAGAATTATACCAAACTTACTGGACGTGTCTATCGCTCGCAGGCGAATTTTTCGGCCGATACTGATATGATCCGATTTCTCTACATTGCCGAGGACGTCTATAACCTCCAGGTCAAAGTTCGCCGTGGATTTTCCAGCTACCAGATTTTGTACTTCGTATGGGGCCAGAAACCTGAAATGTAATAATATAACTTGCAAGCTGGGATTCATAAATTACACCAATGAGAGTTTCAGAAAATCAATTTAATTTCAAGTATTTTTGCATAAATGTCGACGGTTACTTCCATGTATCCAGGGAGATTGCCGTGCACTCTTGACAAATCAAGGGAAATAGAGAATTCCCTCTGACAAACGGCATTGTGGCGTCGCCAGAATCCCTATTTTCTGCAACATCGTAGGATATATATTTTTTTTGCTTTAAATGTCATCTTATTCTGAAAAGAATAGATCACAATCTAGTCTCCTTAAATACAGTTATACTTTTTGGAATTATTGTAAAGTTTCAATCTTTTCCGAACCGGCGAGAGGGCTCGTTAGAAAGCACGGTAGGCCCTACACCGCGTTATGTTTCGGCATCAGCCAATCGCCGCTCCGGTTATACGAGTACACATTGTTTAAAGGTGAAATGCAAAGGTAATAAAAGTAAGAAGAAAGCATTTCCCTCTCCTTTTTATGATGATAATAAATTATAGAGCCATCAATGAACGAAATCTGGTGATAAGTTAGTTTTTAAAGAGAAATAAAACACGTATATGATCAGCGGCTTGAAAACAATACATCGCTTATCTCCCCTTGATTCGAAGCTCTTCCGCCAGAGGCTATGACGTCATAGTTGAACCACACTAAAAAATGGCGGCCAACATGAATGTAAACAGCGATGCGGAGGAATCTTCTTACACTTCTTCCTCTTCTTCTGAAGAGGAATTGAGAAGAATTCACGGCAATGGTTAGTGCAGGGGTGCCCCTGCCTTACCAACACGAACCTATTGTGAACAAAGAACCAGCAGACAACGATAGGATCAGCGACACTGCAGGGGCCGTGGGCGACATACCGAGAGAATCGGAAATACAGATTGGTAAATTCAGACTTTCTTTTATCCCCCGTAGCGAATGATGACCATCAACCTGTTAGTGCGTTTCAGTGAACGTGAATGACACAAGCAAGGGCTTCGTGAGCAATAGCCTAACTTATCTATGTGAGCTATTTCCATGCAATGCAATGCAGCTACATCATGTTGTGCAGACTGTGCTGGTTCCACTGCCACGTCACGTATCGCAGCGCCCCCAGGGGGAGGTAATCATGTGCGGATCGGAATTTCGTAAATAATATAGCGTTACATTTTAGTTTTTAACTTTATTAGGCTCAAGCAAATGTTTTAAAACTGAAAGGACATTAATATATACATAATTTCTCCAATCTTACTGCAAATATCAAGTGATTTAGACAAACCTTTGCATTTCACCTTTTACTGAAAGAAATGGTACATACCAGTCCGCCATGTGCTCTTTTTCCGAGTCGGCATTCCCATATTCGTCATAAGCACATGATATCGTCTTGATGTCCACGTGATTAATTACCTGGCTGTCCTTTTCTCCCCAACCAACTTCTACCTCCACCGTGAACGTGTTACTATACTTCTTTTTCTGGATAAGAAAAATAACACTTCAAAATGTTTAGAGCTCCAGTTTTCAACCAGAGGTGTTGGCAGAGTTGCGTCAACATTTCAGTCTACAATTGCGACCTCTTTTTCCCCCCCATCTGTTTGCGATCTTTCACATTACTCGCGATCTTCAATTCCATGTTAAAAAATCGTATATTATATTCAATATCGGAGACAAATAATTGAACTTTCCATTTGAATATAATTCAAATTGTAACATTGCAACACTCCAATTTGGAAACTCAGTTGAAAATATGGGTTCAGTAAATTGTGGAGTCTTGGGTGGGGACTGGGACCCACTTATATCCACTCGACTAACATTTGTAAAGTTCGCGGAAAATATGATAGAGAGAAAGTGACAAATATATATTGCAGTCAGAGAAATCACCCTTAATATTCTGCATTGCAGTGTTAATTTCGAATGCAAAATAGCAAGAGATTCAAAATTAGGGGAAAATCACAATCACAATTTGAACCATAAATTAATCGGTTAGAACTTAAATTTTATCCAGAATAGTATCGTTTTCTTTGATAGAGAGCATTTATTTTCAAAAAGATTTTTTCCACAACAGTCTCTTTGAAAAGGATGCTCAATATGATTTAGATAGAGCCAAAATGATCGGACTTCTTCACCAACCATCCACAAAAAAAGGAAACATTGCAATTCACCTTATAAATGGGACTTTTTTTGGGTGGCAGAATTATATTAACGTTACAGATTAAACACAGATTAAATTTTCTGCCAAGATATATGGGATACAGAAGCTAGAGCGCAAAAAAAACGAGAGATCCTGAAGGATCTTGGCGCCCACTATTGTCCGATAATTGTAAGCTAATGACAAGACGATCATTTTGTCCATTGTTACTAAGAACAAACGATTGATTTGTAATTTTGTTTACAGAATTTCGAATCTGAGCGAAAAAGATCTAAAAAGGGACAGTGAAAAACACGAAGACATAATAAGTTTCAGGAGTTTCAAGATTTCTATAAACTGTATTTATGTAGGTTGTTATAATACAAGGGAAACGATTAAAGTTAGTCTGAAAGTGAATGTACAGAGAATCGTGGTCATCGTTTTGTAGTATTTTTTTAGTTATTTTTTTGTACGTGTCCTCATTGGGTATTGGAAGCGAAGACAAATCTGACACTTTGGCACGAGCTATGAAACACTTAAAATTTCATAATTAGGAACGAATGCTAATTCTGTTCTGTTTACTGGGCTAGTTTGAGATATCTCTTTAAAGATACCACGCTCGAAAATAGTAAGATGATACAATACTTAATACTGAAGGGATCCGGTCCGCGCAGTAATGTTGAAACTTCGAAAGTGCCTGAATCTTGATCATCTCCCTTGGATCGAAACATGCAGTAGTCTCCAGATGTCGAGTTGTGACGTTGAGTCACAAGAGTGACGTCCCTCCATGTAGCCGACCCGCCGGCAGACGAAAGCGTGGGGCAGTTCACTTGCAACTGCATGGACTAAATAAAACTGAATTATAGGAACTCCTTGATATGGAAGGTGAAGGCATGGATATTCTCTACAATCAATATATAGAATATGCCCCACCGTTTGATCCGCCGACTCTGATGCAACGTCACAACTCGGGAATACCGTATTAATTTGAAGCGTAACTTGGATTTTCGAATTGGACCAAAAAAGGCTTCTTGCACAACTAGGCCCCATGTGGGACCTGTGTACCAAATTTCAGAAAGATCCAAGAAAGATTTCCTGAGAATTCACGATAGCAAGATTTCAAGGGGAAATTCAAGATGGCCGCCTGGCGGCCATATTGGATTTCTGAATTGGACCAAAAAAGGTATCTTGCACAACTGGGTCACAAGGGGAATCCGTGTATCAAATTTGAGGCAGATCCTTGCAGTAGTCCTTGAGAAATCACGATAACAAAGTTTCATTGGGAAATCCAAGATGGGCGCCTGGTGGCCATATTGGATTTTCGAATCGGACCGAAAAAAGGTATTTTGCACAACCAGACCCCAAGGGGAACCTAGGTACCAAATTGGCAAAAGATCCCTGGAGTAGGCCTACTTCCTGTGAAATCACGATAACAAAGTTGCATGGGAAAATCCAAGATGGCCGCCTGGTGGCCATATTGGATTTTCGAATTGGATCAGAAAAGGTATCATGCACAACTAGACAAGAGAAACCTGTGTACCATGGGGAAATCCAAGATAGCTGCCTAGTGGCCATATTGGATATTTGAATCTGACCAGAAAAAGCATCTTGCACAACTAGACCCCAAGGGGACCCTGTGTACCAAATTTGAGAAAGATCCATGAAGTAGTTCCGGAGAAATCGCGACAACAAGAATTGTTTATGGACGGACTGACGGACGACGGACGAAAAGCGATTTGACCAGCCCATCATCTGGTGATGGTGGGCTAAAAAGGATCGGACGAGGGTTAGTTTTGGAGATGGAGTGCGACCGTGTCTCGGGGGTGGGACATTGTTCCAGAGAGTAGCGGATGGATAGCTTAAAGTGTAGTATGGTGAAAGCTCCATGAATATGCGAGAGTAGGGCGAGGCTTAGTTAAGGAGATAGGACGGGACTTGGTGCCCCGAACGCGAGGGACATGTTAGAGGGTTGTGGATGGGTCGTTTCAGAACAGCAGAATTTGGGGGCGGGTTTTGTTAAAGAAACCTGAACGAGGCTGAAAAGCTGTGGATAGAAAATGTTTTTCCGACCAGGAGAGACAGACATTTAGATTCCTATATCTGTAGTCTACAGGCTCATGTACCATATTTATTTTGGGGGGAATTTTGGCTCCATTCTTGGCAACAATGCTAAATTAATTTTGAAACATGCAACTGTGCATAAAGATCGAGTCCTTTAAGATGGCACATCATTCGAGGTTGCACATCACTGGCAATCACGATACATTTCTTATAAAAAAAAAAATTAGTCGGAGATGTGGATGTTAAACGTGTGTACAGGTATGCTTCGTGCTAAAGCTTTAGGGTAAATCATATGTGGAATAGAAAGATTAGACGGCAAAATCGAAAGAAATTCATTCAAGGCAACACGAAGGTTCAGTAATGCGGGGGAATCGGTTATGTAATACTGTACTTTCGATTAGCACGGGTGTTTGTGTATATACAATGTACACTGCATCCCATAATATGTTATTATCAGATATAAAATTAGAAATTGAAACAAGAGGGTAGGTCGGGCGAATGTTGATTCACGAGATGGAGGGTGGGGCTCGGTTCCCCAAAAGCGGGGAAATGCTTTCCAAGCGTAGTGGATGGGTTGAAATGTAGCCGGATGCAAGGAGCTTTCCGCAGCAGAAGCTACGGGAATTGTAGACAAAGAATTTCGATGTTGCCATTTTTTCTTCGCCCCCTAGGTTGACCATTTTGGATTCCAAAATGGCCGCCATTTGAAATAATTCCGCTTATATCTTCGTACCTAAACGAGAATGGCTACACCCACATTTTCAGGGTCAATGCATCATATGGTGGCGCTGCGGGGAGTCTTCAATGATCGGCCATCTTGTATTTCAAGATGGCCGCCATGTGAACTGTCGATATTGCCATCTCAATCATTAAAATCTAGGGTCTAGGCTAGTCTCTACTTGAATTTCAAAACGAGCACTATATTGGAACTGTTTTAGTCACTATCCCCTTATCTCAATTCGTTGTGGCCTTTATTCCATTGGCTCACCCACGAGTTTTCAGAGGCAAAGCTCCAACGTTTTGTAATGATCACTCTTGGATTCTAACCCGCTGTCTGAATCCTACTTTACTTTTGGCTATATCTTTTTATCGGAATCAGCCGATGATTTTATTCTCATGACTATATCTGCATGTTTAAGGAGAATGCATGAAATCATACCACAATAGATTGCAAGAGTATACGTTGAGGGTAGCCCTGTTGGTTTTTCACGATGGTCATCAGACAATATGTACAAACAATCCAGTTTTGTTCTGTATGTGAATTTCTGACCTACGTAAATTTTAGAGTTAATTTAGCCTGGTTGGCAAGAATAGAGCCAAAACGCCCACAAATTTACACAGGCCTGTGGATTGCGAGCTATTCGCAGCTAAAGTTATAGGCTCGATGAAAACAATACTACATGGCTAGTATAATCACGACAATTTTTTTTACTCTGAAAATGACAGCCCAACACTTGGTACATTTAGGAATCCGAATATCCAGCCAAACCCGGCACTATAATTTAGATTGTTCAAAAAAGTTGAGAGTAAACCCTTAATGCCGCCCATCCTATACAATAAAAAAATCGGGGCACAAAATATAACATTTGTGTAGTACACAAATCTTAAAATCGGATAGACAATATTAACATTCCATTATCACTTGCATAGAACTGACAGGCTCCACTTGCTGATCTTTGGTCCAGTGTGGCAGGAAGGTTGAAGTCGACATAGTTGGAAGAAGTCAGGGCCTGTGGTCCGTTCTTGCATTTAGCGATAGCGTATGCCGGGACGTCCGCCTTCAGCCTCAAGGTTGGGTTACCAGCGTTATTGGCTGGGCATGTAGAATACACTACAAAACGAAACGGTTCCATGTTAACAAAAAAAACACAACGAAATGTACTAGAGGAATAGTCAAATAAACGCAAGTGCCGTTACAAAAAAATTATTCAATACCGCTCTTAGTCAACGGGGAATTGACTTTTATACTATACAAGTGTCTATCAGATACAATCTAAAGAAGCACGGACTTGTTTGCCTTGGAGCCACATTTGAAATAAACCATATCAATATCTACAGTTTCGAAGTAGAGGTTATCCCGTGAAAAAGATCCTGAATATACAATATTGCTTTGATAAATAAAGTTTCACATAATCTACTTACGGTGAAGTATTGGGTCATCTGCGGAAGCAAAACTTCTCTGAATAAAAGAGAAAAGACACTACATGCATACAGGTTTTGAAAATCGACAGTCTTCAGTTTTGGAGAACGATATCGGGTACTTGAACGTACAATCCGGCCAAGTGCAGACTCTTACACCGGATACCATTTAGAAAACTGGATAGGAAATACAATTGAGTTATGAACATTTGAGGTTGTGAAAGGTAATTCCAAACGAGGGAGAAAAACAAGACTTGCGAAATGGCCGCTTATGGCTACAGATTCCAGCATATTCATGCAAGTTCCCAGTAAAGTCTACTAGTAGTAGCTATCGAAAGTAGTTTTATAATAGACCGTCATTTAACGAAATTAGTCGCATGCGTGTGGATGGTGAGAGGGTGACGCCCCCTCTACCAAACTTTCTGTGCAATGACCAAAAAAGGAGAGCTGAAACTCCGTGATTCTATAGTTGATCACATTAAGGTCATGTTGAGCCTATTTGCCTAACCCCCGAGCAGAGGATCATGGGCAAATTCAAGATGGCGGCCATGTGGGGTACGAGAAAAGTGATTTTCTTGCAATATTTCTTCAAAATTGGCTTTTCCGCTATGAAAAGTGGGCAGAAACTATTATTTCACATCACATTAATATTTACCGATTTATCATGCAGTTTTTGCGGAGAAATTGCATAAATAAAAAATAAGGAAAATCTGACAGAAAAATCGACCAAATAATTCCCTTTTTAAAAATGACGTCACTGATGTCATCATAGACTGGATGAATTTCATATGTACTATTTAATAATAATAAAATGATAAATATATACCTTTGATAAATAAATAAATAGAATGAAAAAAAAAAAAACTTAGTTTCAAGCATTTCTTAATAGGCAGAGTTACTTCCTCTTGTTTCCCGTTTAAAATACATTATGAAGCAGGGGCTGGATCCAGTCTAATGCCATCAAAGCGGCCATCTTTGATTTTTTTTTTAAAATCTTTTTCTGGTAGAGCTTGACCCAAGGGTGTAATGGCAAGTTTGTTCCCTAGCTCAACGAGTAAGAAAAATAGTTATGACCACAACAGGTCCCAAAAAGCCCAGGCCAGATAGGGTTAATACCGAATTACAGCAGTATAACCGGCAAGCCGCTCATCAAGTATATATATACATACCGTATGACAATGTTTTCTGTAAAGAATAATTGTTTTATTTTCAAACGAAAAAAGTTCTCTTAAAACAATTGATTTTAGTAGAGACTAATGAGCTCCGCTCACTGTGCTCCAATTACTCTGTAATAAACGTTGTACATGTATAAACCAACTTATTCGAAAGAAGCCCAGTTGTGAAATTTTGCCGACAACTGATTTCACATCACTTTAAATGTGCCGACCACTGGGTACCGCAAAATAGCGTAGTTCCATGGTAATTATAGGTTTGGAAACCGGTGGACTTCTGTCTTCGTTATGCAGATGGCTAAATTTCGCGTTCCACAATAGGTTTCATTGTCACGAGCGAGTGAAAAGAATTCAACGTCAATCCAACAATATTTCAGCTTTATCGATACGAACCAACTAAGCACCACCCAACCACGTTACGTTCTCGCTACTTCAGATTAGAAATCTTCGAAGCGGCATGGAACCAGAAACCCTCCAGCCACCCTATAAAACACGGAGGACAGCACACAAGACGCTTACATAGTTCAAAACCAAGTGATGTTACAGTGCTAGATATCACATTATCAAGTTCCTGTTGCCTCTCAGCAAAATGCACTGAAGGAAAATGCACTGAAGGAACAAGAACCCGTGCCCACCCAACCACCCGCTCCATTGCCCCGATTAATGTTCCGGTCATTGAGCGTATAGGTGCTTAGAATTAATGAAATTTTACTTACCAAACACAAACCAAGAAGAAATAATGACAACATAGTCAACAAATCCTGCAAAATAAAACAATATTTACTCACTTTTGGGGTTGCAATTCATCGCGGGGTGGCAGAAGGATACCAACATATTGCAGACTACTCGCACATTTCAACTTTCTGCAAAGATATTGGATACATAAGCTCGAACGCAATATACGAGGGTCGGGCGGGGCTTAGTTTATGAGAGAGGATGGGACTTGTTGCCCCGGGAGTGGGGACATGTCCTCGACGGTGGTGGATGGATTGAATAAATGCAGTATGGTGCAGGGATATACGAGGGTATAGGAGGGTCGGGCTAGGCTTTCGGAGGACAGGGCTTATCATTGGAAACGTACAAAGTTACAACTGCGATAACTTGGACAAATTAATATTTCATGTCGTATTTCTTAAATAGCACATGTACATCCGCGAATCACATTGAACTTCTGTGGCAAGTATCAAATTCCTCTAATGAAAGCCCACCCGCTTCAGCAAAACTTTGTATGTACAGGGGCATATGGAAACCTCATTGGCAAATAACCAACACAGTCTCAATTTGAACAAAAATTAATATTCATCTCCTGAATAGCACATGATCCCAGGATGTGCCCGTGCTATTTAAGAGATGAAATATTAATTTTTGTTCAAGTTTAGGTTAATTAATTATTTGCCAATGATTCCATGATAATCCGGATACGTGTACTTAGTTTCATAATCAACCAATGAATCCCGACAAATTCAGACCACTTTTCAGTACATTTTTGTCCAACAAAATACCTTTTAATTGGGAATTTATTTAGTTCCAAAACCTCATTATTTGGTAAAAAATATTTCATCTCGTAAATAGCACATGGTACATACTCCAATCATAAGAAACCTGTGTATCAAGAATTAGGATACATAGACAGTTGACAACTGCAAACTTTCTATACATGTACAAATTTTGCTAACAAAAAAATATCATTTGCAATAATTTGAACAAATATTTCATATCAATAAGAGCAAAGGTAAATCCTGTAGTCGCAAGACACTTTATCAAGTTTGGTAATCATCCAGTGACCGCTCACAACTGCAAACTTACATGCTTACTTCAGCTGAAGCATTCATAGGGATTTTAACATTGGGGCACCCATGGAATCCCCAGGGCAAGCGCCATAACTGCTCCCCCCCCCCCCCACAAGTGAAATTCCCACACAATATTTTTTTTATTTTTTTTTTTAATTAGCTAAACCAAAAACCAAGCAGGGGCCACTGCGATTAGAGAATTTACCCCCCCACCCACAATATCTCTCCTTCACTTCGCAGAAATAAGGCTGGTTAAAGGCCCAGCAACGACCAGTGCGAGCGAAGACTACCATCGCCAAGCAAATCACCGAATGTTAACGTTTTAGATTTTATAAAATTATTCCGTAGTATAATCCGCGAAAAGTTAAATACATTATGACGTCACCCTATGCAATTGAGCCTCGATCCAAGAATCTATGACGATTTATATGGAGAAATTATCAGACAAATGGTTGTAGTTTAGTAGATTTCATTTAATTTTACACGCTATCAAATGCAGTCCATTTATGAATAGCCAACTTGATTTTGTTGAAGCTCCTAATTAAGGCCTGGTACATGCGTACTACTTTTTCCTCGACAAACCAGACCAAATTCATTTAAATCTGGTGGCCATTAGCTTTCTTACAATCTTTTATTATAGACCGACCATTCCATAGGCCGGATACAGCGATATTTATAAATTTGTCCAGCACAATAGTGATCAAATTTCTTAATCCTCAAATTATGGTGTTCTCCGAAAATATTGCACACAAAAAATGTTTAATACGCAAGTGCTCAACCACGAAAGTTTTGACAATTTGCATACCCGAATCGAGCAATTGAAGAATGTGAAAAAAACAACTATCAACCAATGGTGTTTGGGATTGAATGCATTAAAAAGCTCGAAAGTGGCCATCACCTTGTAGACATCATCGCCCGCCAATGTATCGATCGATCCATTTGGATCGATACACTGGCTTGGTTTGTTACCAATACGAGTTCAGGATATAAATAGATCAAGAATTTCATCTAAATCAACCCAATCAGTGAACGCGCTAAGCTAGTTGTCTAGACCAATCGGCTGCGAGGCAGATGTGACCGATTTGCAATTCATCGCGGGCCGAACTGCTATGATGTCAAGCTGAAATCTACTTCATTCAAAGCAAAAGACTTGGGATACAGGTTAATTCAAAGCTAGTGAGTGGGACGAAGTGTAAGAGATGGACTCCAGAACTCCGGCAACGATTTGTTGCAAGACTCACGAAATACAATTGACAAAGAATCTGCTGCAAGTTGTATTGTACGGAGCCGTGGAAGGGACATGCGTTTTATTTATATTTTCACTCTCAGGAAAACAGAATATTTCCCCTTTTCTCTCAAAACTTGTGAAAAAGATTTTATTTATTTTTTCGGATTTGGAAAAGAGAATAATTTTCCTTTCAGTGAAAAAGGAATTTTATTTATATTTTTGGTCTTCGAAAATAAAAATAATTTTCCTTTTTCTTCATCAGTGCAAAGGAATTTTTTTTTATATTTTCGGTCTTCGAAAAAAAAAATTGCCTTTTATTTACGTCAGTGAAAAAGGAATTTTATTTATTTTTCTAGCAGCAAAATAAAAGTTTTTCTTCTTTCGCATCAACTGAGTTATCTCGGGCCCTTAGATAATTGTCCAATGAGAAAGCAGCATAGTGGGCTATGGTACGAAAATGGTAGGCTCTCATTGGTCAATTATCTTGGACCCCGAGATAATATCTAGGGCCCCAAGATAATCAGCCAATGAAAACCACTTTTATTCTCCCCTATTCACCCGACCGCCATTTCGCGTTGAACTGCCATTAAATCAACTATGTCTTTGTACATCAATCCACAGTCAAAATACAAACGAATCAACGATTCCCTGTTGGATAAATCCATGGCGCCGCAAATGGATGATAATTCTATAAGGAAACGATACTAAGGAAAGTTTTCATTGGCTGATTATCTCGGGGCCCTAGATATTATCTCGGGGTCCAAGATAATTGACCAATGCGAGCCTGCGATTCTCGTACCATAGCCCACTATGCTGCTTTCTCATTGGGCCCGAGATAATTCAGTTGATGCAAAAGAAAAACTTATTTTGACGGCCAGAAAAATAAAGAAAAAATCCCTCTTCACTGACGTAAATTAAAAACGATTTTTTTTTTCGAAGACCGAAAATATAAATAAAATTCCTTTTTCACTGAAAGGAAAATTATTCTCTTTTCTAAGCCGAAAAAAATAAATAAAATTTCTTTTTCACAAGTTTTGAAAGAAAAAGGGGAAAAATTGTTTTCTTAAGGGTGAAAATATAAATAAAACTCATGTCCCTTCCACGGCTCCGTAGTATTGTCAGTATTTTGTCCAGGATATTAACTTTTCAATGGGAGGTCTTGCACCATAGCCTTGCCAGAACGCATCCGAAAACTGAATCACCAAAAATGTCCAGGTATGCGAGGATTTAGGATTTACCTGGACTTGTGAAGATGCTTGTAGATGGAGACTTCCAACTGTTTAGGGGGATGACAGTGGCAATTATTGCATAGTTGTGTAATATGAAAGGGTCTTATCTGATGTACTGTTAGAATGTAGCAAGGTCAAATATCCAGATGTTACTTTTTTTCAGTGGAAAATCCCAGGTTTCACACGTAAAAAAAATCTAGGTGAATGAAGATTAACAAGGTGAAAAATAGCGAGGCAGTACTATTTTTCGACACAACATGGCGCTGCATTTAGGTTCTTATACTTAAGGGGGCGACATATGCAATTAGAGTTATGTGGAAGCCAGGTGTTACATGAAGCCCTTCCACTCTGCATATGTAACCACCACAGGATTGAGTATGGCTCAATTTCTAGCGTGTTGGGGAATAACAATGCACCACTCCTTAATTTCTGAGTTACCGGTTTTAGACCTGGGAAAAGTGTGGGTGGATTTTTGTCTCTATGACAAATTATACATGCATCAGTACAGGCTGAAGACCAGAGAGCATACATTTTGAAGAAAACAAAAATTTGAAGTTTCGACTAAGATATTTCGGAAGCTAAGCAAGATTTGAAGTTATTTATGGAAATTTCTCATCTATGTTAATTCACTGGTATGTACGAAAGTTGATTAAAATGGGGTGAGTGGGGCACCCTTCCGCTCCCCCATATAGTTGTTTTCTTCCCATCTCCGGAACGACAGGTTGAGCGGACACCTCACAGGCCAGATAAGGTTAACCTGTGCATGGTAAGTGAGCTCCAGACTAACATTCACGAGATTGAAGGTGGCTGCCCAGACAAAGCCTATATAGATTGCAGCCACCACTAACAATTGTATTTCAGGCAATGTTCATAAAAGCCTCGCATATTTTGCGGGGATTGGAAACTCCATGCCAATTGGGCATCCAGGTACAAAATATTTTAAATACGTTTGGCTATGGGAATGTGTGGATATTTCATAATACTGTAAAGTCCGAGCAAAATACATTTCTTTTACAACATGGTTTGCGGGTCTAAATTCTCCAAAGTTTTATATCTACAGGCATTTCACAATGATCTCTGAATGGAACCTTCTGTTTCACTGATAATATCAAGTAAATTAACATAACCGAAATATGAAACGTAAATTGGAGTTAACTGAAAAAATAGAAGCCATCAACCGACTGGATCGCATATGCGATAAATGGGATATTAATGCAATGGAAAACGAATATTTTATGTTCGTGTTCCCTTTGTATGTTAACTTTAGAGTGAAATGTCTAAAGCAATATTATGAAAAACCAATTGTGTTTAAAGGTCAATGTTTTTAGAGAAAAACTGGCGAAATAAATATATTTCACGCAATGATGCCGAAAGACACATAATCGTTCATCCTCCTCTATAACCAGAATTTAATCTAGTTCTTTTAAATATTTTGATACCTTTCTTTATAATTTTTACACGCAAGACAGAAGGCAATGAAATGCAAAAGAATCCGAATCCTGAGCATCTTAAAATACAAAATTATCTCTAGTTCTCTACGCGACATCTTCAAGCTCATTTGCATACCAAATTTGTACCAGACCCAGTATCCTTTTAAGTAGGTATCTCAGCTACGGAAGCCTAGACAGCACATCGGTGAAAAAAAAATTTCGTCCGCGAAATTATCTCTGACCATGATAAAATTATCTCCGACCCCGAAATACATTTACGACCTGGAGATGTATCTCCGGCCCAGAGATACACCTTCGGCCCGGCGATAAATGACCAAATAAATCGAGCTGCGGTAACGATCGCTACAACACCATTGATCAATTACCTCTGGTCGGAGGTAATTATCTTCGGGTCGGTATCCCACTTGTGATAAAATATCCCACTTTGGATATTTTTTTTTTTATACTTCCGTATTTTCAAGCTGGCATATTTTGCTAGTTATTTTGTTCGTATAAAGACATACAACAGGAGCGAGTGATGGAGAAGTATAGTGCCACAAAAACGCACATAATTGCAATATCACAATAATTTCGTTGAGAAAAAATCAGCAAAATTATATAATCGCATTGGCAGTTTTGTTAAGTGAATTCAGTCTTGTTTTTGTAGTTTAGATTCCGAAATTCCTCATTGCCGTCTATTATAAAGATCGGTCAAAATATCCTAATTAGAAAATATTTAAATATCCGAACTTGGATTCAATATCTCAAGTGGGATATATATCCCAGTTAGTCCTACTCTCGGACCCGTCAAAGAAATTCATCTACAAAGAGACCCAGATCTGTGCGATGCATTCCTCCATAGTACAGTACATTTAGATGAATTGAAAATAAAGGTGCGCGAGTATAAACGGACAGAGCTACGATGATCAAAACACATACAGAAAATGTTATGGCAGGATTTGTAGCTTGTGTGCAGCAAGCCAGATCTAGAACCGGAGCATCACGGCTGCAATTATTTGAGTTAGGAGAGCTGTACCAAAACAGATCATGCTGATATAGGTTATTTACAAAGTAAACACTAAAGCTCCGATCAAATATGCTTACCGAACACAAATAAGAAAACTGAAGAAAATCAAAATAGACTTCCGCCACGACCTTTCCCAGCACACTCAAGTTCTGAAGACTGAGTCTGCGGTTTCTTGCTTTTATACAGTTTGCGAATTGAATGCCCCCGAGGAGCAGAAATCTTGACTTATCTGAAGTACATTATCATGCAAATAAAGGTCGCACGAAATAGATTGCTCAGCGGATCGGTCAATGGAGAACATCAATTTTACACCACATACACTGTTATTAGGATTACAAGAGGAATTCTCAGACGCATTGTCTTGAATTGAATATAGAGTTGTGCAGACTTCATTTATGTGCTATCCTCTATTTAAGACCACACCAATCCCCGGTAGTAAAGGAATCTATATGGTATCTTCGCCCGAACCTCGCTTGCAGCTTTCGATCGCTCACGCTGACTTTAGCATTATATTCCCGTCACATATTCGTGTAGTCTTACACTAATGCTCCACACACATTCACGTTCTCGCGAGATATTACCGAATGTCCGTTCATTTTTAATAAGTCGTCTACTTTGGAGCTTGCCAAAAATCAATAGTTAAATATGCATAAATATTTTATTTGGAACGTGTAGACCAAACTGAACTCTACGGTACATTTGTTTCATGTACCGGTCTTCATTGCATAGGGAGACGTCATAATGTATTCGTGTATACTGGCACAAAGGTCACTGATGCCGTATAGGCGGTCAGTGGGAGTGTCGCTTGTATCTCAAGGTCAGTGAAATTGCCGAAGGATAAGACACACACACACCTCTATGACCGTAAACAGCAGTATTGTCCTTTGTGCTAGTGAGCACAAATATATTATGACGTCCACCTGTGTAATTGAGCCTCGGTACATGAAACAGCGGTACTGGAGTTTTATGTGAATTACACAGTTATTTTAAGCGTGATATATTAAGGCCATAGTCCACTCGGCCATTTGTCTGGACATTGGAAAAGTCAGTTTGACCAAATGGAAGAAATAGATAATATTAATTTTTGTTAACAGTAAAAAAACAATGTCAATGCATAAAGTAATAGTTTATGTGTTATGATTTATTTACATGAATTCAAACACACAACGTTAGAAGTATATTTTTTTTAAATTTGTTGAAAAACTTATTACAATGAATTCATATCTTCAATAAATGAATGAACATTAAATATGAGCCTACTATAATGTTTTGATATGTAATGTTCAACATGGGCATAACATTTATAGTACATAAAGAAGCATAAGGGATTACCAGGCCAAAAATTGAAATGAACATGTGCATTGAACGTCGCCATTTTGGAAAAGTTGACGCGACATAATATGCTTCAGAAAATCACATCTCAAATCGAAGTGACAAGGCAGACAAGTCTAGTTTTTTGCAGGGAGTTCGCCAGAACGTTTGCCAAATGAATTCTGTGTGTGAGGGTAATTGACATATAAGCGATCGCATTGTGTTCTCTTTGCCCCGCACATACCTCCCTCCTTCATCTCAGTTTTGCAAACCGGAAGTCAGTGTACATGGAGAAAAATCCATCCGCAGTTCACACAGATACCTCCACGTCATTGGATATTTTTTAAAAGCGGACAGAGACAGTGAGTTAATAATTACTTCTATTTATAAATCAAAGAACTGTTTTTTGAAATCTAAGTAGTTAGTATTTATAAAAGTTGAAGGTAACTCCACTGCGATACTATTTTTCACAGCGGGATTAATGGCGGCCCACGGTGAACAGATCGGGGGCATTGTTTGGGATGACAGCTGAAATCAATTGATGTCTACAAGGTAATTATAACAGGATCGAAGTACAGATTACTCCACAATAATATTACAAGTTATTGTGCATGTTTTTGTGTGTTTTTCTGGGCAATCGCAGTGAAAGTTCGGCAGAGATACTGATTTGAAGTGTTTGCTTCTACGTTGATTTCTATGTGTGACGTCAGTGAAATGTACATGCAGACGACGTTGCGAGAGTTGTTTTTACTTTGATTTATTTACTGTTCAAACTTTTAATATCTTTCATATGAATAAATGAAATGCCTGGCATGTTTTTAGGGAAATAACGATGCTTTATTGATCACTTTTGTACTGTGTGTGAAATGTTGAAGAACACGTGTATGGTGGTCTGTTACAAGTTCATTGTGGCAAATTTCAAAGCTGTTTAGTAGTATGGGTGAAGATTGAGTTTATCTGTGAGATACTGTAAATAGTGTGATATGGATGGGGAAGGATGAAGGCATTGGACAAGACTGTAAATAGTGTAATATAAATTGTGTGAAACTGTAAATACTGAGAAATGGATCGAAAAGGACGGAGGTATTGGAGGAAGTTTGGTGTAGCCAGTGGGAGACCATTTGTCCGAAGGCAGCGACATCTGCAGAATGTGGATGCATTTCCGCATTTTACTATACAGTCATGTGGCACTGGACTAAAGTTCAAAGTGAAGGTTGTTGATGATGGTGAACATACGTCGAAGCAGGTAGAAGAGGCTGTTGAAATAGAGAGAGGCTCTGTGTATCAGGATGAGACCATGACACCGAGTACGGCTGGGATGGAAGTCGACAAATGCAAACCGACGGGATTCAGGCTGATTCAGTTGAGCCTTTTACAGGAGCATTACTGTCGCATAGCTTCCCATACAATACAATGTGAGAAGTGTGCTGATAAAGTAAGGAGTGGTGAACAGGGATTCCATATAGTGGATGAAAATCCGAAGAAAGGGTTGGCGTCTTACTTACATATACAGTGCCAAGGATGTCTTAGACACTTATATTTTGGAACAAGTCCTCAGATGAAGATGGTGACTGGCCAGCAGCGTCATGAAGTCAATGTACGTGCTGTATGGGGATCTATGACAACTGGTGGTGGTGCAGCCCACTTAGCAGAATGTATGGCAACATTGGATGCACCGAAATTGGGCCAAACCTCATTTACAGCCATTGAGACTGAAATTGGGAACTGGTGGATGAGAAGTCTGAAGGAGGACATATTACAGGCTGGCATTGAAGAGAGACAGCTTGCCATGGAAGGAGGACTTTTTGATGAAGGGGTACCAGCCATAACAGTCATCTGTGACGGAGGTTGGAGTAAGAGATCGCATAAACACTCTTACAACGCTTTAGGTGGAGTTGGGGTTATCTTTGGTGCACGCTCTGGAAAACTTCTCCATATAGGAATTAGGAACAAATCCTGCTATATTTGTTCTGTAGCTGTAACAGCTAAGCGAGAACCTGCTGACCATCAATGTTTCAAGAACTGGAATGAAAGCTCTCAGGCCATGGAAGTGGATGCCATTGTGGAAGGTTTCCAACTAGCAGAAGAGACGCATGGAGTAAGATACATGAAGATGATTGGTGATGGTGATTCCTCTGTGTATTCTCAAATACAAGAGAAGGTGGCTGTTTGGGGTTGTCGCGTGGAGAAACTAGAGTGTGCGAATCATGCTTGTAAATGTGTGAGGAACTCATTGGAGAAGTTGGTGGTAGAGGAGCCACAGTTTAAGGGTAGGGGGAAGTTAACCAAAAAAGTGAGAGTCCGTCTGGTTAGTGCAGTACGATGTGCCATAAGAATGAGATCTAGAGATGACAACGTTGATGGATCAGCTGTACGTCAACTGGATACTGACATTCGTAACTCCGTCCACCACATATTTGGAGATCACAGGAAATGCAGTGACTTCTGTAAAGAAAAGGACACTTCCCAAATACCCAAGAAGAATGAGGTGGCTGGTCATCCTACAGGAGAAGTTGATACACATTTTACAGACATAGCCAACGCTGAAGATGAAGCTGATCCAGCTGATCATATGTTACAGTCACAGAGTGCATTTTGGAAGGAGGGAAATTCCCCAGTGGAAGAGCTGGAATCACGAAAGGACAGTGGTCTCAGTCCATCCTCACTAGATGATCAAATGCTGAAAGAGATAACATCATCCTTGACAGATTGGCCCTGAAATCAAAACGTCTCTTCGGGAACTTCACCACCAATCTTGCTGAGTCATGGATGAATGTACGTGCTAAACTTGATGGGGGCGAATTCCACAACAGGTGTGCTCGTGGTTCCTGGCATGCCCGATGCTATGGCGGGGCGTTGCGGAACAATCTGGGTGTGTCATGGTCTCCTGCAGTTTGGGAGATGGTCACAGGGATTGATGCTGGAGATTCCTTTCATGGTCTCTATGTCCAGCGGAGACAACAGTTAGTACATGCCAGGAAATATGATGCCAAACCAGAAGTGAAAACGAGGAAATGGAAGAGGAAACTTGAAGCTGCAAAGGAATCCTCTTCGAAACGTGCGCGTTTGGCATATGGCGAGGACACATTGGATGTCGTACCAGACAGATCTGCTGAAGCACTGGCTATATTGAAGGATAACTTCTACAAACAGCATGTAAATCTGTCAGAGGACAAAATTAGTGCCATTGAGACCTTGACAAAAGAACAGTCACAGAGTACTTTGTGGCATACAGAGAGGAGACAACGTCTCACTGCTTCCAACTTTGCAGATGTAGCAAAACACAACCCCAGCAGACCAGTGTTGCCTCTGGTGAAGAGACTTCTGTATAGTTCGTTTGGTGGCAATCGATTCACCCGTTATGGATTGCAGCAAGAGGATGTGACGGTCTTGGAATACACCATGTGGAAGGCAGAGCGGGGCTGTAACGTAAATGTCACGAAAATGGGCTTATTCATTTCAGTGGAGAACCCTTGCCTTGCGGCATCCACTGATGGTACGGTCACAGAAAGGACCACTCCGGATGCTGCCCCTCAATCAGGACTGCTAGAAATCAAAAATGTCCTCCAAAATAAACCAATTTCCCTGCAAACAGCTGCCAAAACCATGAAGTCCTTCTGTCTGGAACTTGTGGATACAGATCTCCAACTGAAACATGCACACCCCTATTACTTCCAAGTGCAAGGCCAATTGAATGTGATGGAAATGCCATGGTTGGACTTTGTAGTGAGAACAACGAATACATACCAAATGCATGTTGAGCGTATTGTGAGAGATGTGCACCTTTGGCGCCGTATCTCTCCAAAACTGGTCGCCTTCTACAACGAAGCATTGTTGGCCGAGTTAGCCGATCCGAGGCATGGGAAAATCCCAGGGATTCGAGAGCCCGGGGTTTGGGTATGTTCTTCATATTTCCATAGTTGCCATGTACCATGTTATAGAAAAGGTTACAATTTTTTGCCAGGCATTTCAATTTAGTTCATGCTTATTATTGACATAACACTCATATGTTGTACATGTATTTTCCCAAACATTATCACTTGTTCATTGCTTTCCCATCTCCTATACAGTTTCAGGATGACAAAAAGGGGAGTGGACAAAAGCCGGCAAAGGTGAAGGCGTCTGTGAAATCAAAAAGAAGTGCAGTACACAAAATTTCGGAACCAAGTCTCCAACCCTCCTGTTCAACATCTCTTGGTGACCATAAAAGTCCTCAACCATCAACATCACAGTCACCCTCATCTTCACTCCCATGTAGACGATCATCACGAAGACAGGCCAAACATAAATTTGTTGGTCGGTCCATAGAACATGTGTGGTTAGACCAGGGGAAGAAGGTGTGGTATAAAGGTAATTAAATTTACATCACAAATTCAAAGAGTGGAGATGTCTTGGAAACTTTATATTGCTTTCATCAACTTCCTTGTATCTCAAGTTTTAAATCATATATTCATGTACTGCGACTATATTAACACTCAATTCATTTCTTATCCATGTGGCATATCATATATGATACCATACAGCATTTCTGAGGCCACATATAATATACAGCAAACATGAAAACATAGCATTCCATGCATAGTTAGTGTTTTAGCAATCCTCCACCTTTCATATCAACTGTTTATACAATGCTTCATTTCGAAATCCAGTAATATTGCTGCTACTAAGTCAGTGATGTCATCGCATCTTCATCATTTGTCTGCCTACAGGTTTTGTTCTGCGAGTCCTACGTGGTCGGGACGGTGACCCAAATGCTGTATACGAGGTTTTATACAAAGACAGCGATGAACCCTATGAGGTTGATCATCTCCATGAGGATTTCCTTGCCTCTAATGTGAGATTTGTGGATATATGTAAGTACCTTGTTATTTCACTGATCACTATCATACATTGTGTACATGTGCATTTCGTCTTTACATATATCATTGTAATTATGCTTTTATGATAAATTTGTCAGCAGAGCCTCTCACTGCACTAATCGTTTGTTGTACAGGACAACAACAAGTCCAATGACATATCTCCATAAGTAAAGCCTATCAAATCTTACACAACTCACAGGCAGATTTGTCCATAACCAATACCTCGGTTGAAATAGGAAATTGCCTTCCTGAAATGATATGACTGAAATATAGTTAAAAGCAACATGAAACCATATTCACTCACTCACTCAATCACTCCCTTCCTGAAACACATTTTGTATTGTAATATTTATAACTAAATGTATAATAAATGTATAATACATTTATTATCTATTATATATTTTCATTGGTCATTGCCATCTATCATACATGTAGTAACTTGACGAGTTCAATATCATTTGGGTAATTTTAGGTTTCTTTCATTTCATTTCAGAAATCTGTCATATGCCTTTCTGTGTAGAAGCACGAAGACATCTGCTGTTCATATTGTTGTGGTGTTGACGACCCTGTACAACCTATGTGGTTGGAGAATGTGATATGTAAATGTACGTATACAATATTTGCATTTTTCATTGCATTCTTTCTTCATCTTTCAGTTTTCAATCTATTACAGGTTTTCAACAAATCTGGATTTCATCATCTTAGAATTGTTTTCATAATGGCAAGTAAAATACTGACATGTGAGAAAATATTTCAATTTCTAAGTCATGTCACCTCAACACTTTCATCTCCACAAGGTCACTGAATCAAAGGTGAAATGTTTACCATCTTCTTTTGCACACCATATTCCACCCAATATCATTTTATACAAATCTGTTGTGACATGATAACAAGCAATGGTTGCATAATACAAGTCATCTGATTGGTTGATATACACAACCTGTTGCTTTGTTGATTGGTTGAAGTTTACAGTACCATTTGCCATGAACAGGATTCATTCCCATGTGTAGCAGAAGTATCTAGTATACAGAAACCCTTTCTTTTAGTGTGGATGCAACACGTTCCGCTACAGTGTGTAACTGCATAAGTTTTCATAATACATGTCTTCAATATGTCCTCTAAGGGCTGTTCCACAAAATGGTACATGGGGTGAGAGAGATTACTTTTTCTCAACCCAACCACCCATTTATACTATCTCTGTAATGTTAAATGCCTGTATACTACCCACCACCCATACACTATATGAGTGAAAAATCTTCTCCCATCTCATGTACTCTATTCTTCAACAGCTGATGAATGATGCTTCAATAATATCATTGATATATATATATTGCAATGTTTTCACATTATCTGCTGCTATTTTTCAGAATTCTTGAATTCTAGTACAATCTGACTGATTCATCTGTTGCTCAAAGAAAGTGAATGTTGTATCTGTAAATGTAAGTATTATTTTCTTTATATTACCAAGCTGAATGATAAGCAAACCTGATGGTGTAGGTGTTTGTGTTTCTGTGTTACTTGAAATGATTGCTTTCATGTTTCAACTTCATATATTAAAACAGTTCTAAAAGAAGATGTCCTCCAAAAACTATACCTTAACAAATTGTTTGTATAATTTTCACAATGTCCTTCTTTTGGACCACCATAGTTTCTCCTGTCAGCCTGAAAGAAGTACGGCAAGAATTGCAAATGGCTACTTTTTACTTCAATAATGTTCATGTATACAATATACTGTAAAATAGTTTAAAAATCAGGCACAATTTCAACTCATGAATGATTATGCGCATGATGAAGAGAATGTATCCTGACATCTATTTCTCTGCATTACAGAATTTTAACCCATCTCATTTATGTGAGGCCATTGAAAGAAGTTACAATTCTTGGTAAGTAATCATACGTTCTCATATTTATATTCATCTCCATGTGTTATTCACTCATTATGTATACTATATACAACATGTTTTGGTATATGGATATGGGTCATTTGTAGACTGAAAGTGTGACTTTGGGAAATCCAATTTTTGATACCTCAACAAAATGGCCGACTGCACTAAGGCCTTAAATAAAGTTTCTTACTCTCGCTACGAACTCCTTATAATTACCTCATTGTAAAGGCATTCTAACAGCTTGGAAGCTAAACTATTTTTGTCATATCAATCCACTTTAAAAAACGTTATTACTCTCGCTTTTAGAAGCGTCACTCGAATTTAAAATAAAGTAGTTTCTATCCATAATAAAATTCATAGTCTAAATGTAAATCTTTCTAGTTCAAATATAATTACAAATATAATGTTAAAATATTTATCACTAATAAAAACGACAGAAAATGTTTTAAAATAATCCTAAACAGGTAAGGCCAACTTTGATAAATGGTGTTCGGAATTTGGGCTTGGCGTTGCAAAGTCCGGTTTCTTGCAATCAGTGTATGAGAAACGTCGGAATAGAGGTCGGACTTGACTGGACCATGCTAACGGCCGGAGATCATCACTGACCACCGTCCGACTATAAATGACTAACCATATAGATCAGCTTGTTTCCGATTCATCTTCATAAAATTCTATATCACCACTCGCTTCACTCGTAACACCAGCATTAACTGCTGTTCATTTCCTTTGAGAAAATGTAGCGATATAACCGTACCGATAATTGAACCACTCGCTTCACTCCTAACACCAGCAATAACTGCGGCTCATTTCCTTTGAGAAAATGTAGCGGTATAACCGTACCAATAATTGAAAGTAAACAAGAAGATTCCATGATGATGTGATAATGATTATGCTTACAGTTTTATCTTTCATATACAACATTACTGCAAGGAATTTTTCAGATGGGATAGGCAGTTGATATGTGATACAGTGTGATATAGCTCCAAGTCCTATAGTGATTAGAAGGCTAACTGAGACTGAACACAACATATATTTATATCTCTATAATAATAACATTTAATCACTCTTAAAAGATTAAAATGTTTCACTGTTATACACGTACTTTCGATTATCGGTATTACTATATATAATGTACGTGGAAATAAAACAAGGGTTATGTTTTATGTTATGTTATGTATTGCACAACTGACAATGTACAGGTATATAAGTATAATAGCTGACAGTTTATAACGGGGTGAGCCGTGGCGTGGTGGGTTAACCTACCTGATACGGTACAACTGATTGATTATCTGACCAGTGATCATTCATGGTGCTGAATTCAGATAAGAAATTAGCACGAAAAGTGAGGAAAAGGGAAAAACAAAGACAGGAAATGGAAGCACGCCAATCCGGGGGTGGTCAAACCGGTCCGCGACCATTTCAACAAGGTCAAAGCATGCAAAGCGGTCAAGGTATGGACAACGGTACTCACACAGCTGTGTCCCAGTCGCTCGAGCAGGCCCACCCATGGGAGCTTGAAATAAAAGAATTAACGAGGCATGGGTATTATAATATATTAACAGGGAGTCCAAGCGAGGATTCGACACCCCCACATCGGCACCCTCACCAAAGTACGATATGTGCCATTATTCCACCGTTCCGCATGCCACACTTCGCAATCATCGTCAACCAAGCTCGTCAGACAACAAACAAAACATGTACCATACCATTTTTATCCGACCGCATCGATGGAAAAGGAAATCAGGAGAAAATCGGCAGCAAACTGTCCAAACACGCTCCTTTGGCCTCATCTACCGGAAGACGAATGACGTATCTGCGTTTGTGGCGCGACCAAGAACACGTGACCAGCTAATGACCAGGTTAACCCTTTCGTACGCCTGACACAATATCATCAGTCACATCATACTCCATGGTCACACACAGCGAGAAGCTATACCAGTCGTGCATGTCACAGCTACATTTTTGCCACTGGCTTTCAACTCCGCACATATGGCTTTTACAGAATATGTCTTGCCAGTGCCAGCGTGACCAACTAATAGGAACCAATTATGTCCAGCAAGACATATTTCCACAGCTTCTTTCTGCAATTGGTTCATCCTTCAACCTGTGCACTCACTGACAGTGTATTATAGTCAGTCTAGATCTGCACGAGCTTCTCGCTGTGTGTGACCATGGAGTATGATGTGACTGATGATATTGTGTCAGGCGTACGAAAGGGTTAACCTGGTCATTAGCTGGTCACGTGTTCTTGGTCGCTCCACAAACGCAGATACGTCATTCGTCTTCCGGTAGATGAGGCCAAAGGAGCGTGTTTGGACAGTTTGCTGCCGATTTTCTCCTGATTTCCTTTTCCATCGATGCGGTCGGATAAAAATGGTATGGTACGAGCTTGGTTGACGATGATTGCGAAGTGTGGCATGCGAAACGGTGGAATAATGGCACATATCGTACTTTGGTGAGGGTGCCGATGTGGGGGTGTCGACTCCTCGCTTGGACTCCCTGTTAATATATTATAATACCCATGCCTCGTTAATTCTTTTATTTCAAGCTCCCATGGGCCCACCAAATATTACACAATAACCCGTTCCAAAGTTTACCTGTACAGTACGTTACTCCTCCAGGTTTAGTTATACCAGGAGCTGCGAATTTGACGCCGCCTAGGCAGACCGAAAGCTCACAGGTACAATTCAACTCTTTTGTGCAAAGCTCTCTGATGAACATGGCCGAAAAACTAGAACTGATTCACAGGGAAATGTCGAGCATTTCAAACCGAGTGGGAGGAATCGACCGTGAGCTACAATTGATAAAGGTGAAACAGAATGAACTGGAGTCCGGTATGAATTTTTCAAACGGGAAAATAGATGAAATGATCACAGTTAATAAGGAAATTACTGGAGATATCAAGGAGAATTCTGCGGAGTTACGTTTCATGAGAGAAGAGAATGCTCGGTTACGTGAGGACATTGATGATCTTACTATACGGTCGATGAGAGAAAATTTACTATTTCATGGGATAGAGGAATCCGAGGAAGAAAATTGCGAAAACGCGGTGAAGGCCTTCATGCGCGACAAGCTTGAAATCACAAATGGAGATGGAATGCGATTTGATCGAGTGCATCGACTAGGGGTGAAACGGGGAAATAGCACAAGACCCATGGTAGCCAAATTTACTTATTATTCTGACCGCGAAGCCGTGCGCGAGAAAGCATTCTCTATGAAAGACGACTTGAGAAAGCAGCGTCAAAATGTCGGTCCTCAACTTCCTCGAGATGTTTATCACGCTAGAAAGACTTTAATGGGACAATTCATTCAAGCTAAACAAAATGGGCGCAGGGTATTCTGTAGTATTCTGGAGAGGGCGGAAATTATTCGTCGACGGAAGGGAAATTACAGCTCCACCTCCTCCCACAGGGCCATCATTTGACAGGCGTTAGGACGTGTCTGAGGGTGAACTGAAATTCTTGGTTTGGAACATTGAAGGGCTCTCTAAAGAAAAAAAGAACAGTGAGTCATTTTCCGATTATATAGGTGAATATGATATTATAATATTAACAGAAACTTGGACTGCGAAAAACAGTAAGATCGATCTATCTGGTTATGAAAGCTTCCACGCACCTCGTGGATATGTGCATAAGAAAGCAAAGAGATATAGTGGAGGTATTATTGTCTACGTGAGAAGTCTTTTGAAACCTGGCATTACATGTGTTAAAAAATCTAGTTATTGTATTTGGTTTAAGATGAGCAAAACCTTTTTTAAAATGGAATCAGATGTTTATGTCTGCGGCCTGTATGTCCCCCCCGAAAACTCCACTTTTTACAATGTATTTACAGACAGTATTTTCGAGAAAATCCAAGACGATATCAATGTTTATTCTGAGATGGGATCAATATTATTGTCAGGTGACCTGAACTCCCGAACCGGCGATTTACCCGATTATGTAACGAATGATTGTTCATTGCCGTTTGAAGATAGTGATTCTTATAATCTGGATAAGACTCTGACACGAACATCGATGGACAACAGGGTGAACAGTTACGGTAAACATATTTTGGACTTATGTAAATCAACTGGCCTCCGTATAGCAAACGGCAGGTTATACGCGGATAAAGGAAAGGGTAGATTTACCCTTTGTAATGTACATGGAAGCAGTGTTATAGATTACCTCCTCCTCAGAGAATGTGACTTTGATATGCTAATGAACTTTGAAGTACTTGATATGAACACTTGGTCGCCCCACTCACCTGTGGTCTTTACTACGAGAAAAGGGACATTGCACGAAGCTGATAACGTTTCATATGTTAATGTGGAGAAAATGAAATGGGAACCAGCCCATGAGAAGGAGTTTATTAATGTATTGGTGGCGAACAGTGACCGACTTAACATGAGGCCTCGATCAATTTATGTGTGGAGGAACTTACATCTTGTTTAGTGGAGGTAGCCCAGCCATTCTTCAAAGAAGAGTACAAAATAGTGCACGGGAAAGTGGAATTTATTAACAAAGCTAAACATTGCTCTGATTGGTTCGATGACGAATGTAAGTTATTAAAATCAGAATATGTTAAGTCAACAAAACGATATAATCAGACGTATAGTATTGGGGATAGAATAGCTATGTTTGAGTCAAAGAAATCTTATAAATCTGCATGTAAGCGAATTAAACGTGTTTTTCTTAAGAAGAAATCTGTTGAATTGCGCGGGTTAAGAAAGGCCAACCCCAAACAATTTTGGAAATATTTAAGTAAACAAAATAGTAACAGAAGCTCAACAATAACCGCAGATGCTTTTTATAATCATTTCAAACACTTGCATCACGAGTTTCTACCAGAAGGCAATGACATAGATAGAATAGGTGAGAGTATACCAGTAGATCAAATCAGTAACGAAGACTATGAAAATTCGATTACGGCTGATGAGATAGAGTGTGTTATAAAATCTTTGAAAAGTAATAAATCGCACGGGATTGATTTTATGTTGAACGAATTTTTCAAAGCCGGGCATTGTGTCCTATTACCTGTACTTGTTAAATTATTCAATGCAATCTTCGAGTCTGGGTATTTTCCAGACTCATGGAGCGTCGGTCTCATTATACCAATATTGAAAAAGGGTGATAGCAGTAATGTAAATAATTACCGTGGTGTTACACTAACAAGTTGCCTCGCAAAGGTGTTTACTGGTGTATTAAACCAACGAGTACTAAATTGGGCAAATTCAAATAAAATAATCCCCGATGCGCAGTTTGGGTTTAGTAAAGGGGTAGGTACTACGGATGCTATTTTTTCTCTGTATAGTTTAATCACCAAACAGCTGACTGAAAACAAAAAACTATATTGTGTTTTCGTAGATTTTAAAAAAGCATTTGATAGCATCAACCGAAATTTTCTCTGATACAAATTATCGAAATATGGAACTAGTGGTAAAATAGTGAAAATAATCAAGTCTCTTTATTCATCTGTCCGATCGTGTGTTTATCACTGTGGAATGAAAACGGATTACTTCCCCTTACATTGTGGTGTAATGCAGGGAGAAGTCTTGTCACCGATATTATTCTCTATGTATATAGCTGATTTAGAAGATAAATTGTCCCACGTCGGTGATACTATTAAACTTGATGACTTATCTATGTATCTATTATTATATGCAGACGATCTGGCTATTTTCTCTGAGACAATAGAAGGCCTCCAAGCAAAATTAGATTTATTGTATGAGTATTGTGACCAATGGCAACTGACAGTAAATATCGATAAGACAAAGGTTATGATATTTCGAAAAGGGGGCCGAGTTAACCTTTTCGAAAAGTGGTCATATGCTGGAGCTGATTTAGAGGTTGTAAACTCCTTCGTATATTTAGGGGTTGTATTTAGTTTCAATGGAAACTTTGTTTCTACTCAGCAAACTTTAGCCGATAAAGGGTTAAAGGCTCTAAATTGTTTAGCTAGTAGGACCAGGGGGCTGAGTATAGATATCAATATAATGTGTGAACTTTTTGATACCATCGTTTGTTCTGTGATGAATTATGCTTGCGAAATCTGGGGTTTTCACAATGCACCCGCTGTAGAGAGAGTCCATCGAAAGTTCTGTAAGAAAATACTTAATGTTAATATGTCTACACCTAACGCTGCGGTGTATGGTGAATTTGGCCGGTATCCGTTGCGGTGTGCCAGGTTAATCCGGATTGTCAAATATTGGTTCAAACTGTTTTATACCCAAAACAGTATACTAAAGGCCTGCTATAACCATTTAAAAACTCAAGCTGAAAACGGAGCAACTAATTGGGTATCCCGATTAAAATTTATTCTGTGTTCAAACGGATTTGCCGATGTGTGGTTATCACCTATTTCAGTTAATGAAAGGCTGTTTTTGGTAGCTTTCAAAGAAAGAATACATGACAATTTTATAGCATCGTGGCATGGCGACTTGGATTCGCCAAGATTGTTAGTTTATAAATATCTAAAGTCCAACTTCAGTTTTGAACCCTATTTGCTGAAAGTCCGTAATATCCGGCATCGCACGGCCTTAACCAGACTGCGCACATCTGCACATAGATTACGAATAGAGGTCGGCAGACATGGAAGTAATAGTATCCCGAGAGAAGCAAGGTTGTGTATGTGTTGCGATTATAATGCCGTGGAAAATGAATACCATTTTTTACTTATTTGTCCTTTGTATTCTGATGTAAGAAAGAAGTTGATTAGCGGTTACTTTTGGAAAAAACCTAGTGTTTTTAAGGCGATTGAGTTGCTATCTTCTAGTTCACAAGGCGTCTTGAGAAGATTAGCAAAATATGTTTTCGAATGCTTAAATTTGAGAGGTGAATACCTTCGTTAGTTTACCCTCAGCAGAATGTAATTTTTCTTTTTTACCCGCCAACAGCAATCATTTACGATCAGAGAGTAAATACGAAATATTCTGGTTAGTGTGAGGCTAGTATTAGATCAAGTTCAAGATGAATTCTCCAGTGGTGTCTACTATATATGTATGTAACTGATATATGATGAGGGGCAGTAATGCCCAAGTCAATAAACGAAATTGAAATTGAATTGAAATTGGTTATGTGTAACCCGGCAGCTCGCCTTTTGGGTATTGTCAATAACATGCAGCTTCGCATAAAGATCGAGCCCTTCAGGTTGCACATCACTGGCAATGACAATACATATTGCAATAAAAATTTGACTTCTTTGTCAGTGATGTTGAAGTTGTATTGAAAGATGAACTATATTATAAAACTTGAAATAAAGATTACCTTTTTTTCCAAAAGTAAGCTTATACATGTCATTATGAATACATGTACAATTGAAATTTGGTCTGAGATGTGGGTGTGAAATGCCTGGACAAATATGGTTTGTGCAAAAGCTTTAGGTTAAATCATGATGAGGAATGGGATTCGATACCAAAATTGAAGGAAATGGTGTTCTTCATTAAAGGCGACACAAAATTCCAAACCACCAGGGGTTAATATTTAATATTGTACTTCTGAAATGAAATAATGTCATTAAACTATTAGTAATTACTATAAAGGAATATATTGTAGTTGATTTGACGTGTTTGTGTATATGTAACAATGTACACTGCATCTCCTACCTAAAAGGTTAGTATCACATATAAGATTTATATGCAGCTTCGCAAAAAGATCGAGCCCTTCAGGATGGCACATCATTTGAGGTTGCACATCATTGGCAATGCACATCATTTAAAATAATAAATTTATTAAGAAATATGATTTCTATATTTAGTGATGTTGAGGTTGGATTGAAGGAGGAACTATATTATATAACTACCAATAAAGATTACATTTTTTTCAAAAGTAAGCCTACACATCCCATTGCATAGATCTGATGAATACATGTTCATGTATAGTTAGGAACAATAGGTGTGCAATTTTGAGCACGTTCTTGGTGTAACTTTGTGCGATGATATGTGAACAAACAAAGCTAATAATAGTGCAATAGTAGGACTAAATCTATCATTTCCAGCATGCAATGGGACACTTGCACTGTGGTAAACCTTCACATTTGTATGCAAATAAAAGAATGCAATGACAACTGTGTCCAATCATACTGTAATGCTCCATAATAATGTGCACGGGTAAAGACTGAGCTCACAAACTGATTCAAACTCACTTTTAATTAATATAGTAAGTTAAAAGTGTGGACACAGATATGGTTGTGCAAAAGCTTCAGGGTGAACAAGAATTTGATAAAATTTGAGGAAATGGCGTCCTTCATTTAAGGCGACACGAAATTAAAAACTAACAGGGGTTCGGTACTGCGGGATTCCCCCGCCAGTTATTTTGATATTGTACTTCTGAAATAAAATAATGTCACCAGACTATTAGTAAATACTATAAAGGAATATACTGTATGTGATTTGGTATGTATGACTGTATATACAATGTACACTGCATCTCATGCCTAATAAGAAGTCAAAATTATTCTAAGTCCAGCCTAAACAAAAAAGATTAACCCAGAAAACTTTCTAAGTCCAGCCTAAACATAAAAGTCTAATCTCTTGAATACGAACATTCTTCTGTACCAAATATACGACACGGGAACTCATGGAGGCACTGCAAATGTGATCGTAGTGTGCAGGATCTCTATAGCTACGCCTCCTGGCTCCGGTCTAAAGTTCCTATTACCTGGGCTAAGATCATATGAACATCGCATAATAGAAGACCTTCGCATCTGAGATACAATGTACTCTGTCAAATTACTTTCCGGTGAAAAGAATATTTTTAGTGGTATAGATTTGACGATAGGAATGCCATGATCCCTTGTCTACATCTACATCGCTTCTCTCTTGCAATTAATCAGCTTGTGTTTATATTTATTTTAATGTTAATAATTGCGGGCTAACATTTTTTTCTGACAATTTTGTTGAGGTTACGCTTTCACCAACCCACTAACAGTTGTCTAATGTGTGGTGGGTTCAATAATGTCGTTTGGGTAGAAGTATGGATGACGACTGACCGCTGAACCTCCGAAACAATGCTTGTATTCGTATCTTGCATGTGATCTTACCCCGGGGCTAGGGACAATTTGAATATCATATGCTTAACATCTCCATGATGTTCAAATCAACAGACACAATCAAAGCGTGACTGGGACTGGAAAACGACTTGGAAATTCATTTAAATAAAGAAAAATGTTCAGTGAATATGATTTTATGCAAAGAGCATCATCGCGTCCTGCTCACATCATTTAAATCTGTTGCCCGCTTCACTCATGTAAGAAACCGTCTTGCGTTTTAATCATTTTTATTTCATGCACATTTGAAATTGGTGCTAACTGTCAAAGAAAGCAGGTCTTTCAATTATTTCTATATTTAATATTGGATTTGACGCCTTCTATCTCAAAATATTTAACTTATTTTTGAAAAAGATAGGCTTTCTTATTTTTCCTCGTCATCTTGTCGATTTCCTGTGCCAGTCATACTCGATAAGGACACAATGTGCCTGGACATCAGGGTTTCCAGGAGCAGTCAATTATTTGATGCTTCTGATCGTGGTAAAATAACTAAAAATGAATGATAGCAATCGTTATCTGTAATTGTCGGGTACTGCTATCACCTTTAAATCAAAAGAATAGAAAGTGAATAGTAAGAGAGCGGATCGGCTTTGTCTTTGAGAAAGAATATATTATCATGATGCAAGCACGGCGCCGTGATAAACTAATTATCACTGAGTCTTCATCGTTTGAAATTGAGGATCACGATTCCAGTCACACGCCTAATCGGGACTATCAAATGATGTAACAAATAAAATAAATACAAATAGGATACAAATAGAACAAAAGACAAATAAGATACAAGTCCACGGCACTGATATAATTATATTTCGACATCGAATGAGATATACTGTTCCTGTGAACGTTTGAAAACCATTTTACTGTATTCACGTTGAATTCACCGCCTCAGTATCTGGAGTCAAATGACATTGCTCGTCTGTACGGTTGAATACATTATTCGTCAGATATGTACAGTCGCTGGTATGGCCATAAATCATGATTCAATGGCCAATATCTTAATGAAAGAACGTTTTGTTTACACCTCGAGTCGGCTTTATTATTAAGGAAGAGATCAAGTACAATCATAACACAAACTCACCGATGACCAGTACCACGCAAAACAATGCTATAAAGTACCCATCTTTATCGGGGTTTCCGCGAGTTAATTTCCTATCCGCATTACGGAATAAATAACATACATAATACATACATTTATTTCTACCAAGCTGAAACAAAACGAGGATGTTATTTCCCTTGCTGTTGAGTAAGAACTGATTTTAAATAGATCTAATGTTCCGTGGGTATATTTGAGGGGCTAGTAAATTTCAACAGGGTTCAACACCTTACCGCTATATATGCGGACCTGATCAGGACCGTACTGACTGGGACGGCCCTGGTGGGACTCCTATATATAATACGAGGGAAATAGGGCTCATGTCATCATCCAGTTTGATATCTGGCCCCCGGGGCCGATTTGTCGGGGCCAGATAATAGCGGAACGTAAGCTTGAATATACCTCGGAGATGCCCTGGAAGTTCGGTAGCTCCGCCTCTCGGATTATGAGCTTGAATATCCCCCGGAGAAGGCCCAGGGGGACAACTCCTTTACGGTCACGGTCAAGGCTTGTGTTTTACGAACAAGGCTTGTGATTTTAGTGTGGGAAAGTTTATAGATTTTAGGGTGCGTGCTTCGCCCTTGCCCTAAAATATAAACTTTCCGACACTAACCGTGCATAAAATAACGACTTAGCCCGCCTATAAAAACGTTATTTCTCAAATGTACTACTCAAGAAAACAGTTGATATAATATTACATTGTGTGTACAAAGACGTCATTACAACAAACCTGAAAAAACGAACAATGAAAAAACCTCCCAATAAACTAATGTACCAAAAAGCTGTTTTATGTTACTCTCAGCTATATCAACAAACATATATGTAAACATGTGTAATCATGGGCTCCCCGCTTGGACCAGTCCCAGCAGATATTATCATGAATGAACTCGAACAAGCTGTTGTTAGAAAACTATTAGATTCAAAGTAGTTAAATCATATATGAGATTTGTGGATGACACCTTAGTCCTTGTAAAACACCCATTTTGGCTGACATATCTCTGTTCTCTTATAAATATGACTATATGCTGACGCTGTCAAAACCCGTTCTTTCTCATTCACAAAACGCTGAATAGACGATGTTCTCGCTGTGGATAACCGCCATATAAATGACGCAGTGAAAGAAATATATCCACTTTCATTGGATTTGAAAGAAACTACAGATAGTGTTAATTGCACGTCATAGTTAGACTTATATCTCTATAAAAATGCTAGTGTTATTATATGAATTAGGTCTTTGGATTATGGACGAGGAAATTCTTTGATGGACAACCATCAGAAGAATGTACTGGATATTCTGTGCATATTCGAACAAATGGGTGTGTATGAACACCACGTCAAAAGCACATGTGCTGCAAAGTTTGAAGCAGACTATAATACTTAAATGAAATAAATATTGATTGTGTCATGGAGAAACATTTAGACGCCACGAGGGCAATGCGGCTTTTGTTTAAGTTCGTCTCCAGTTTAAAATGTAATAGGTGGAGATGCCATAGAAGAAAGTCACAGAGGAAAAAAACAGATGCCAGAAAGCGGAAGAAACGCTTACATTGTTCGTGAGCACGGTTGTTCAGGGTTAGTTATATATTTCTCGATGTTCTGTAAATAATGTGGCCATTGAAAACACCTGTTCTCCACCCATCATCATGGACATCATTACATGTGGACGACCGCTGAATATTGAATTACAAGCGTCGAGTCCGTCATTCATAATCCAGCCGTCGTCCATTAGAGAATATCCGCGTCCATAATCCAAAGACCTATTCCATTTCCATATAACAGTATTAGCACCAAATTCAAAAAGACAAAAGTATACATAAACATAGGCTTGTTTCCTGCAAGAGAGAAGCGGTCAACAGTTTTCAATGATACCGGCAAGACATCATGATGTTCCAAAATATCAAATCCGTATCGCTGATCAGTATTCTTAATCCATAATATTCGTTATAGAGTCGTCATCTAAAAATAATGTACCTCAGTCACGCTTTGATTGTGACTGTTCATATGAGTACCATGAGGATCTTGAAGTACATGGGCTCATACGGCCCCTAGCCCCGGGTTAAGCGGAATTAGACACATGTTACGAAACGTAGCACCATACATCTTGCACGCTACGTTCGTATTTTGCTATCAGCATGCGATATGTATCGCCAAATTTGAGAAACTTTGAGTGGAGGCGCTTGGTGGAATAGCCCTGTTTTATAAGTTTCTGCAACAATGTTTTGTGACGTTGATTAAAATCATCACATTTAACACAGGATCTAGCAAATGCTACTAAGCGAGATATGTATACGTCATATGCAGGTCCCACTGGAATATTACTGTCCAGAAAGGGATAGTTTACGATGTCGAAATTGTAATCATCTCTTTTGTCATAAAGTCGACGAGAGAGAATGCCGCTTCATTTTTATAGAGATATAGATCTAAATATGATGTGCCTGTAGGGCTATCTGTAGTTTCCTTCAAATCCAGTGAAGGTGGATATATATCCTTCACTGCGTCATTTATATAGCGATTATCCACAGCGAGAAGATCGTCTATATAACGTTTGGTGAATGAGAAGGATCGGGCTTTGAATGGATCAGTTTTTGAAAGCGCCTGCATATAGTCATATTCATAAGAAAACAGATACAGGTCAGCCAACAGGGGTGCACAATTAGTACCCATTGGAATACCTATATGCTGCTGATACATTGTGTTGCCAAATTTCACATAGATATTATTAATGAGAAATTCAAGCAACTCTATAAACAAAGAAACATCCCATGAATGATATCTCTCGTATGTAGTTGAGCCAAAGAATGCTTTATGGCTGCCGACACTAATATATCTACGATCAGTTTTCTTGAACACAGATACTATTAATGAACTTAGACGGTCAATAAGGTTCTGATGAGGGATTGTAGTACAGAGAGTCGAAAACTCCCATGTAGATACATGTCTGTACAGTATGTGACCTTTAGCATCAAGTTCTTCCGTAAGACATTTTGAGTTTTTCAATATCCACATACATTCAACGCCAGAGTTCTTGGAAATAGTGGCGCAATACCTTTCCCAAAATGCTTTTACCTCCTGAAGGGCCCTCGTCAATAGGGTTGAAAGAAGCTTGGTGGTGCAGCTTCTAGAACCAGCTATGAATCTAGCTTTTTATGGTGATTTATGCATTTTGGGAGTCCAGTATATTTTTGGTATGTCGCTATGATTGGTTGGAAGACAAATACCTCTTTCCCTGAGAAACTTTTTGTGATTGTTAAATAAATCTTCCATTACGCGGAATAAGCACCATAGTGTCGCAACCCAATAGTCAGTTTTTTAATGTTCATTCATTCCTCAAATACAATATTTAAATTTATTATTTATTTATTTATTTATTCATTTAAAAATAAAGGATGTCCTTCCACTGTATGTAAGTAGTGTACGGTGTGCGGTGGAAGCGTTTCTAGAAGCGTCTGTTTTGAAGGACGAGGCTATTTCCGGAGTAGAGTCCGCGAAAGGGCATCGAGTCGGCCAGGTGGCTGAAGTCGTACAGAGGTAGGAGCTATTTTCGGCGCAGAGTCAGCGAAATGGCGCCGCGTAGAGCAGAATTCGGATATAAATCACGTGCAGCGGAGGATTAAAGGACAGGCTTCTCGAACTCACCCCTCCAGGGCAGCAAGGAGGAAATTAGCATGTCAGTCGAAGGTAAGCCCTATTTTGTATTACATTGGCGGTATACGGTAGAAACCTATCGGGGTTTTTTCCGAAAAGTTGTACTGCCGGTAGGAATACGAGAACAGCCGAGAAGGTTCTCATCCCTGGTCAATTGTCTCGTAACCATAAGTGGAATAACGCAGGTGTTATGTCAGAAAATCGCATACAGACATTTATTCATAACACCCCTCGCCCCCTGAAACATGAACAACGTCAGCATACTACAGGTGTCTTGGTAGTTATCTCTAATAATAATTTAAACTATCCGGTAAGCCACACCTGTACATTAATGGTTGTAGCTCAGACTCCATAATAATTTAAACTATCCGGTAAGCCACACCTGTACATTAATGGTTGTAGCTCAGACTCCGACACCTGCCCATAGTTATCAAACTGCGGGTAAATTCTGTAGAAATCTATTTACAGAAACAGAGTTTCGGGTTGTTTTTTTAATTCATAATATACGAATTAGCGATTAACCCTCGTCAGGGAGTCTCAACGCAAATCATAACATGTCATCAACATGATCAGATCTTCTCAGTATTTTACTGATGGCATATGTTTATATACACCACAAAAGTCCAGTCAATTCCCATATAGGAATTACTAGCCATCATTCTCCAAGAAGTAACTTGTGACTAGCATAGTTTACTTCATTGTAATAGGAGAATCTTTCCGCTATGCGGGTATCCCTCAGTATGTCTGTTTCTGAATTTATTCTCAGTTAACCCGTAATCGAGGGTTTCCAAACATGCTATCTGGTGTGCTGACAATCTGTGTAAGTACTGAATATATTTCATATATTTCAGTTACTTCTTGTAGCTTTGTTATTAATTTGACGGGCTATTGCCCTGTACTGTGTACATGTCAAATTTGTCGATTTTACGACAGTCGGCTTTCGCCTTAGCAGAAAGTCATCCGCTGGGCATTATAAATGCCAGATATCATAGATATCTCAGATATACAGTAGCGTATATCATTTCGCTCCGTGTACAATTGTACACTCTTTGGGAGACCGTAGAGGTCTGGGGCTCACAGACGCTGACACTGTTAAATAGTGCTACAGCGCTTATGTCTATTGGCCGTAAATCGGGAAATCCGATTGGCCGCAATGCCGACAGTCTATAGGCTGGAATTGGCGGGCATGTCAGTCCTTTGTTTGCTTGAATCTTCTCAAGCTCACAGGGCTGAACTTGCATATATTTTGTGTACGGTATGACCGTATACTGTATGCCCCCTCTTTTTTTAGGTCCCTTTAGCGTAATGTCTGAGAAGAAAATGATATATTTTCTAGGTATAACAAAACGTTTCGGTGACTGTGAAAATCCTGATATATATACTTTTCAATATTTTAAATATCAAAAACCAGGAATATCAACAACTCCATCGGGGTGTGATATATAAGTCGTGATACCCGATTTATTCGGTATATACAGTAGTCAGGGAAAACCTAGACATGCATTTTGTAAATACATATAGCAGTCAGGTATTATATCTGAAGTTATATCAGATACGCAGTGTAGAGTTTGATAACTCGGATGCTATAGATCCGTAAGTGTGTATGTACACTATAGTACACGAACAGCACGGATACCGTATAATAGTATCGCTTCGCATCGTTCATAAATTTTGATCTGCGAGGCAAGCGTATAGTACTTTGCCACGTATCAAAACACTCATGCGGTACGTTAGTACCTATAATAGGGTCGACAACGAGGTCTAAGACAACAGAGGAATATATCTCTGTCTAGAGTGGTATCGCAAATATCGAGCGATATGTTGGAATTCTAAACGTCCAACTGGACGCAATAACACAGCGGCTGTCGGCCAATAATTCATATGTGTGTTAGAATTCTACATCTATTCAGCTATAGCTGGACTAAATGCGTATGATCGGCACAATTAGCGCCCCTCATTTGTCGACCTCATATTATTATTATAATAATATCAAGGGAGATTTATGATATAGTTTCCTGGTGAAACACAGTATGGCTGTGTAGCTACCAGGTACATCAGAGCCCTTGAGGGGGCACAGCGCCGGCTAAAACCGATAATAGTTTATCCAGCTGCTGACCTCAATGCGAAGCAAACACAGGGGTTTAACCCAGAACTCAGTGTGTGTTTACCATCAACAGTATCTCTAACTGTTATCATGTCAAAGTGTTATCAATTGACAGCGGTCAGGGTTGGATCCGATTACAGATACACCCATGCACTGGCGGTGACAAATGCTTTAGTTTGTCTGATTTGACGGGCTTTGGCCATGTGTGTCAAATGTGTCGAATTAACGACTCGCGGTTTTTCGTCTTTGCAGAGAGTTTTTCTGCCTGGCATCGTTTAACAATACCAGAAAATCTACAATTTATGTAGTATCTTAACAGTATACGGTAATATATACTGTCCGAACAGTATACGGTCAGGTATACCGTCTTGTGGACGATGACTACCGTCTGTGGCGTAGTCGTTAGTACACTAAGTATAACTTAGTGTACAGGGCAGTCTTATGTTGGGTCTGAGACTAACAATCAAGACATGCACAAGGATCAGAGATAAACGAGAGTTTAAAACCGATTCACGTGTTTGGATAGTAGGCCCGAAGGCACGACTCAATAATAATTTAAACTATCCGGTAAGCCACACCTGTACATTAATGGTTGTAGCTCAGACTCCAAATATAATAAAACTGACTAAAAGTAAGCCGTACCCACAATTCCTAGTACAAGCTTCAGACTCGACAACAAATGCCCAGGCGTTACCAAACTATAATACAATGTTCGGTGTACCATCATATGGGGAAAATAAACAGTACGTTTATTTAGTTTAGTATTGGATTATCCAAATACCAAGTGTTGTTTCGTGTATTTTTTGGCTGTACGTCAGTATTAAGCCAGCGTAGTACACTCATCAGGAGACTCACGCAGTGTTGATTTATTTTATAAATCAGTCAAAAGAACTAGATGTGCGCTAGACTTTCGATTTTCCAAGGATTCCTCCCAAGTTGAGGGAGAAAGTATACTGTTGGAATTTTCCTATTAATGTGTAATAGGTATATCTGAAACAACTAGGGCTGAGCGCCGCATTGATATTCAGTCCATATACGATATTACGTACACGTTCCACAGTTGAATCGATATCGACATTGTCGATTTCGACATAATACCGTCGTATAGTAGTCTATACGTTTCATGAATGTAGTACTCTACATTGAGAAGGACGGTCGTATTATTTTTATCGGCCCGTGACACCACAATATCATCGTGGTTTTTTCCGTTTATCCAGAGCTTGTCTCTCAGTTGAGAGATTAGCCAATGGTCTCCACTCTTCTGTAATTTAGACAGCATGAGTTTGGTAGCGAACAGATAGTATTCTATATCTAGATCCGCTATGGGTGGAATGAATTCCGATTTCTTCCTAAACAAGTCGTGTTTAGGTAAGATGTAGGCCTCATGGAGGAATAGTGCGTATAGCCTGGCGCTCTTTCCAGAGAGCTCAAGTCCTACCCCAGTGTATAACTGGTTATGACGGGGGAGGGAACATAATTCAGTCCCTTTGATAGCAATAATATATTACCACCAGTGAGCCTGACATTAGACAGATTTCTAATGTACTGTTTCGCATTCTCAATGCTTTGGCTTCTTAAGTTCTGGTTTTTGTCTGCCAAGTGTTTATAAACACGTTTTATGCAGCGTTTGGCTTTCGCCCTGGACGAAAATCTGTTCAGCATTTTAGCTTCATACAGTTTTCTGGTTACCGGTCAACTTCGGACACGTGTAGCCTCCAGTCTGAGTCTTTTCACCCAGTACCGATCTTAAGTAACAAGCCTCCTAGTATATGAAGCGGGAGCTCACCGGTCGTTGATCAATTTCATTGGTCAACAGAGGCGCAAGTGGCCGTCAGTTCAGTGGACCCATTATTCGATAGGACACGCCCACTGTCTGCTCAACACTAAATGGCAGCAGTGTAAAACAATGGGAATACATTCCTCCATCATATATTGTTATATGTGGAAGTGCAGAGAATATAATATATATTATTTTATAATATACAGTAATATCCAGGAGACCGGTATGGTCCAAGAGATACAGCCCAATATTATGTATATATATAGGTTTCTCATTCTTGTAATATAATGAGGGTTATCCACACCGATTTCATCAGCGTAGAAAATAGCCTCAAGTGTCAACGGTCTGTTCTTAGACAGTCTTATTTGCCTCTCCGATATACGGAATCGGGCTGTGTACACATAAATTAATGTAAATATGAATTGTTTGTTTTTCATTATTGTTCTTACAATCTTCCTCCTGTCGAGATAGTTAAGTGGGTGAATTTTTATGACCATATTCTAAACCATTTTGAAGAAATCGCCGAAAGTTTGACACTGGGGGAGGGGGAGCGGGGATTTTATTAATCAGATTTTCAGGTATAAATCCACCTTAAATATTGTTTTCTGTAATGGTGTAACCTATACATTTTTACGGTAAAAATACTTATAGTATTCATCGTGTGAATTTTTGTTTGCATGTGCAATGTATTTCATGAAATTCTATACATATCATACAATTTTGTTATGCTTGATAAAGAATTTATAAAAGAAAAAAAAAACATGCCGGTATCAACTTACATTTAGATATACCGACCTTTTAAAAAGTTTGTTATCGGACACACAAATACATGTAGCCTATAGTAATTGTTGTGACTTGAGTATTATTTGCCTTTTTATTTTTTCAACAGGTTTGGCTAACGTTTAGGAAGGATACTCACCTTTCACTTTTTGGGCATCAACTGATGCTGCTCCCTGAGTCAGCTGTGAGGGAACTACAAATACACACAGGTAACCGTATTATTGTAACAATTTGCCCAATATGATTTGCTGTCGATCAAACATGTATGTTGTAATATCTAACTGTGACTAATGGAAAACTAAGATCAAGATACATTTCATTGGTACATGTATGATTATCATGTACATGACAAAATAGGACTGACAACATGCTCAGATTGTCATGTCCCAATGATTTCTGTCATCCTGTCTATGATGCATTGAGTAGTGTCAGGCAGATTTCTCCTAAATGCTTAATGTCATGAATGATTTGGGTCATTCCATGAAATGGGGGTACCAAAGTGCGACATGCAAACCAATTTTGAAAAGATGTCAATTCCTGGCTGCACTAAATCAGTGATAATATTGATATACAGAGATTCGAAAAACATAAGAAAACGGATAATATTCCACAATTTGGGAGAAAAATAAAATAATGAAGTTGCGCGTGTAACGAGGACACCAAACTATATGCAAAATTCACCACATATCACGTTAATTTAAGTGTCAAATAGAATAAAAACATGATCAAATTGTTAGAATATTTATTCCTATTCTTAGTCAGCATATTTAGTGGCATTGACTGCCTCAATCCTTAAAGTGCTGCGTGTAACATGGACACCAAAAACGGCTTCGTGTCCTTTCGCATACATCATGTGAAATCACCATACTAGGTCGCCATCAAACTCTAGACTTTACCATCAAACTGATCATGGCACATGAACATTTTATATGTAAGACTGGTCTTAGTTTCACTTTCTCTCTTCTGGAATCAACATTTGTTTGTCACACATGTAACGAAGTGGCAAAGGTAACTGTTCAGGACGCGAAATAGCACAATACTATTTACCCGCTATTTTTTTGCAATTGCTTCATTATATGACACCTACTCTAAAGTGGCTCCACCAGCCATGTCACAAATATTGGGTTCCATTGCTGCACATTGTAATTCATGCCAAAAAAAATAAGTAAAATGCAAGCCGAGGGTGGTGCGTGTAACCACATGAAAAAGGACACGAAAGCGAGACATAAAAGTATATTCCAACTACAGCTATTAAGGACACATCGAAATCCTGTCATATTTGGATCGCTAATAGACAAGATTAGCCCAGCTCAAGAATAGTTTTGAATGACCACTGAATGACATTTTCCTGGTGACAGGTAAGAGGTAAGGTAAATAACAAAAGAGGACACCAAGCGTTACACGCGCAACCTGAATTTTGAGGGTTTCGTGCATCCAGCATCTGCATTTAAGGGTAACTGATATGAAATATACTAAAATAAATTGAAAGACATGAGCCAGATCGATACTTTAAGTTGTTTTCTTGGTCAAATTTATTAGCAATTCATGCACACAGTGCAAACAAAGCATCAATGTTTTCAATATTTGCAATGTCACATTTTTGGGGTCCGTGGGTGTCCTCATATGCTGATACCGATGGTTCTGAGTAATGGCCGTACATATAACTAAGATGTTATCTTATGTATATCTACTTGTATCTGGTATTAAATAGGAATAAATGTTTTTAAAATCAGTGTAATATTTAGAAAATTCACTGGTTTTAAGTTGAGTGCTTAGTGGTGACCCCATTTCATGGAATGACCCATTTGTTATCCATCATACATATTTCCAACTATAAGTATAAAACACAGGGCTTGAAATTTACATTAAACTGCAGTACATGTCCTGCTGAAATTGTGCATTGTCCTGCAAGGTTTTAAACAAATTTCTATCTGTTTGTATTGTGTGCAGGACAAAAAATAGCTAAGAATCGATTTTGTCCTGCTTATCTCAGACAATATTTCAACCCCTGAAACATGACAAAATTGTACAAGGAATCACATTAGCCCTATCTTGAAGGATATCCTCTTAATGTCTGCCTGTTCAGTATTGCCAGTTTAAAGCATTTCCCTGATATATTGAGCACCACCCAGATCGCAGCAAAGGATGCCTGGAATCACTGGAGCGGGAAAACCAGTGGTATTCCAGGATATCGGGACTTTGTCAGTCTCATTTTCTCATGAATCTGCATCATGCCAGTAAATTTGCATCTACATGTATCATGTCTAAATCATGTTATCAAATTGGGATTCAGATGCACCACAGTGAGGTCATTCAAGCATTCATAATTTAATCCAAAGACCCAGTACTGCAGCTGGGCGGTCTGCTGTTTTTACACAAACGGATAACCATCTATTTAGGTGTGGGGAAGCTATCCTCATTTCTCAGTGCTGGGATATGGAACTATACTTTTCGCAAATCATTCTTTCAACCATGGAAATATTGTTCCTAAGTGTGACAGAGATCAAGGACATGTTTCCATAGTTTATCAAGTCCTGTATAGAAATGACAGTTACATAATGTTTTTAAGCGGCCAGTGGCTTGTACTGTAATTTTACCCAACAGAAAAGCAGACAGTCAAAGGGAGGTAATCATGCGAGAATAACTCACATCAGGGGGGACAATTCGAATCTTCAATCGGAACATGCTTTCAAAGTTACATGCTCAGAAATTGATAAAAAAAATCATGTTTGGATGAAAAAATAGTTAGTCTTTTATGAAACGCCACAATTGGTGGAGTACATATATAGAACAAACCACTGATAAACTGGGACATATTTCAGATAAGCAGATGTTTCAGATATTGCCTGATTTGGCTGCAGGCAACAGCTATCAGTGTAATAAGATGTTTCAAATCGCTTTTCTTCCGTGGTCCGTCGTCCGTCCGTCCGTCCATGAACAATTTCTTGTTAATGCGATTTCTCAGGAACTACTTTATGAATCTTTCTCAAAGTTGGTACACAGGTTCCCCTTGGGGTCTAGTTGTGCAAGATACGTTTTCTGGTCCAATTCGAAAATCCAATATGGTCACAAGACGGCCATCTTGGATTTCCCTATGAAACCTTCTTATCGCGATTTCTCAGGAACTACTTTATGGATCTTTCTCAAATGTGGTACGGTTCCCCTTGGCGTCTAGTTGTGCAAGATACCTTTCCTGGTCCGATTCGAAAATCCAATATGGCCACCAGCCGGCCATCTTGGATTTCCCCATGAAACCTTGTTATCGCGATTTCTCAGGAACTACAGCATGGATCTTCCTCGAATTTGGTACACAGGTTCCCCTTGGGGTTTAGTTGTGCAAGATACCTTTTCTGTTCCGATTCGAAAATCCAATATGGCTACCAGGCAGCCATCTTGAATTTCCCCATGAAACATTGTTATCGTCATTTCTCAGGAAGTACTTCATGGATCTTTCTCAAATTTGGTACACAGATTCCCCTTGGGGTCTAGTTGTGCAAGATACCTTTTCTGGTCCGATTCGAAAATTCAATATGGCCACCAGGCAGCCATCTTGAATTTCCTCATGAAACCTTGTTATCGTGATTTCTCAGGAACTACTTTATGGATCTTTCTCAAATTTGGTACACAGGTTCCCCTTGGGATCTAGTTGTGCAAGATACCTTTTCTGCTCCGATTTGAAAATCCAATATGCCCACCAGGCAGCCATCTTGGGTTTCCCCATGAAACATTGTTAACACGATTTCTCAGGAACTACACCATGGATCTTTCTCAAATTTGGTACACAGGTTCCCCTTGGGGTCTAGTTGTGCAGGATGCCTTTTCTGGTCCGATTCGAAAATCCAATATGGCCACCAGGCAGCCATCTTTGATTTCCTCATGAAACCTTGTTATCGCGATTTCTCAGGAACTACTTCATGGATCTTTCTCGAATGTGGTACACAGGTTCCCCTTGGGGTCTAGTTGTGCAAGATACCTTTTCTGGTCCAATTCGAAAATCCAATATGGCCACCAGGCAGCCATTTTCGATTTCGCCATGAAACATTGTAATCGTCATTTCTCAGGAAGAACTGCATGGATCTTCCTCAAATTTGGTACACAGGTTCCCCTTGGGGTCTAGTTGTGCAAGATACCTTTTTTGGTCCGATTCTAAAATCCAATATGGCCACCAGGCAGCCATCTTGGATTTCCTCATGAAACTTTATCGCGATTTCTCTGGAAGTACTTCATGGATCTTTCTCAAATTTGGTACACAGGTTCCCCTTGGGGTCTAGTTGTTTAGATACCTTTTCTGGTCCGATTCGAAAATCCAATATGGCCACCAGGCATTCTTGGATTTCCTCATGCAACTTTGTTATCGTGATTCCTCAGGAAGTACTGCTGAGATCTTTCTCAAATTTGGTACATAGGCTCCCCTTGGGGTCTAGTTGTGCAAGATACCTTTTCTGGTCCAATTCGAAAATCCAATATGGCCACCAGGCGCCCATCTTGGATTTCCCCATGAAACTTTATCATGATTTCTCAAGAAGTACTGCATGGATCCTTCTGAAATTTGGTACACAGGTCCCACATGGGGCCTAGATGTTCAAGATACCTTATTGTGGTCCGATTCGAAAATCCAAGTTACGCTTCAAATTAATACGGTATTTCCGAGTTGTGACGTTGCATCACAAGAGTCGGTGGATGAAACGGTGGGGCATATTCTATATATTGGCTATTATAGAGAATATCCGTACCTTCGCCTTTCATATCAAGGAGTTCAAATAATTCTGAATTAAAAAGTATTTCTTCGAGTTTTATTTAGTCCATGCAGTTTGCAAGTGAACTGTCCCACCGTTTCATCTGCCGGGGGTCGGCTACATGTAGGGACGTCACTCTTGTGACACAACGTCACAACTCGATAACTGTAGACTACTGCATGTTTCGATTCAAGATAGATTATCAGGATTTCGACACTTTCGAAGTTTCAAATTTACTGCGCGGACCGGATCCCTTCAGTATTAAGTGTTGTACCATATCTTACTATTTTCGAGCATGGTATCTTAAAAGAGATGTCTCAAACTAGCCCAGTAAACAGAACAGAATTAGCATTCGTTCCTAATTATAAAATCTTAAGTATGTTTCATAGCTCATGCCAAAGTGTCAAAGAGATATTTGTCTTCGCTTCCAGTACCCAATGATGACATGCGCAAAAATAAAAAAAAATAAAAAATACTACAAACTGAAGACGAAGGATCCTCCGTACATGTACATTCACTTTCAGACTAACTTGTACTATAACAACCGACATAAGTACAGTTTCTAGAAATCTTGAAACTCCTGAAACTTAGAAAGATATCTTGGTGTTTTCCAGAGTCCTTTTTTCGATCTTTTTCGCTCAGATTCGAAATTCTGTAAACAAAATTACAAAATTGTTCCTAGTAACAATGGAGAAAAAGATCCTCTTCTCATTAGCTTACAATTATCTGATCTCTTCAGGATCTCTCGTTATATTTCTTATAACGGAAACGCTCTAGAAGCGGGAGACTTCAAATTTGGTATACAGCATTGATGTATGGCAAAGCATAAGCCTATTGAAATTGGATACATTTCGATAGTAGGTGTTCCATCCATCCTTCAGGCCGTCCATACGTTCGAATTCGACGGTAACGCTCTAGAAGCTGAACCGTTAACTCTAGAGTCTTGAAATTTGGTATACAGCATTGATGTGTGGCAAAGCACAAGCCTATTGAAATTGGATACATGTCGATGTTTTTTGTGGTTCCCATGGCAACAAGACGGAATATATCCATGTAACGATGTCCGAATTCGATGTTAACGCTTTGAAGCTGAACCGTTCCATCTAGAGACTTCAAATTTGGTATACAGCATTGATGTATGGCAAAGCACAAGCCTATTGAAATTGGATACATTTCGATGGTTTTTGTGGTTTCCATGGCAACAAGACGAAAAATATCCATGTAACGACGTTAACGGTCTAGAAACCAGACTATTGCAGCTAGGGATTTTAAATTTGGTATGACGCATTGTTGTGTGGCAAAGCACAAGCCTATTGAAATTGGGTACATTTCGCTGGTTTTTGTGGTTTTCATGGCAAGAAGACGGAAAATATCCATGAAACGACGTTAATGCTCTAGAAACTAGACAATTGCATCTTGAGATTTTAAATTTGGTATGCAGCATTTCTGTGTGGCAAAGCACACGCCTATTGAAATATGGAACATGTCGCTGGTTTTTGCGGTGTCCATGGCAACAAGATGGGAAATATCCATGTACATGTAACAACGTTAACAACCTAGAAGCCGAAGCGCTGAAGCTGGGGACTTCAAATTTGATATGCAGCATTGCTGTGTGGCAAAGCAGAAGCTTATTGAAATTGGGTACATTTTGATGATTTTTGTGGTTTCCATGGCAACGAGACAGAAAATATCCATGTGACGACGTTAACGATCTAGAAGCTGGACTGCTGAAGCTGGGGACTTCAAATTTGGTATGCAGCATTGCCGTGTGGCAAAGCACAAGCTTATTGAAATTGGGTACATTTTCATGTTTTTTTTTGTGGTTTCCATCATGGCAACCATATGGAAAATATTCATATGATTATGTTGACGCTCTAGAAGCCGAATCGTTGCAGCTGGAGACTTCAAATTTGGTATGCAACATTGTTGTGTTTCAATGCACAACTGGGTACATTTTGATGCTTTTTGTGGTTTCCATGGCAACCAAATGGAAAATATTCATATAATTACATTAACAATCTGGAAGCAGAACTGTTGCAGATCAAACATCAAATTTGGTATACAGCATTTGTGTGTTAAAGGCTACATATGTTTAAATTGGGTACATTTGATGATTTCTATGGTTTCCATGGCAACATAACAGAAAATATCCATATAACTATTTTAATGCTCCAGAAGCCGAATCACTACAGCCAGACACTTCTAATTTGGTATACAGCATTGTTGTGTGGTAAAGGACAAATGCATTCAAATTGAATTTTTATAATAATTGTCAGAATATATAACTGTTCTTGGCCAGGAACAATCTAATTGAAATTAAATCCTATCTGCTCCTCCATTTGGAAATGTTGCTTGCAGGATCTAACCGGCTTGCAGTAACGCAAGTGTCAAAGAATGTCTGACATTATTACAATGCCAAGGCCCACTGAAATGTTAAGAACAAATATACCAGGTTTATGTTGCAAGCTATATCTAAATCAGACATTTCCCGTGAAAAATACGAGCTTCATAGCAGGTAGAAGCAGTCAAATTTCACTCCTTTGAGCCAGCAGAACTGTCGTGACCGCCCGACTCAGATAGAACTCCCACCTGGCTTATTGGATTCGCAGCTATGCCCTGTCCTCAACTACGGTAGATCAAATACCTTGACCAGTAAATGTACAGGACTACTTGAGATTGAACCTGAATGTGGGTGGACTATACTTCTCGTGGATATCTAACCAAGTCCTATCACATAGGGAAATGAGAATGACCACACGTTTCTAGCCAGCTGTAACTCAAGGGTCAAAGCACCACCTCTAGTTTGTGCTGTTGGTAGATACATTAGGGGAAGTCCATGTGTCACATACAATAATTATGTCAAGGTCAAAGGTCAAGGTCACTCTTGAATCCAAAACCAGGAGGTTGTTGAACAACAATTTTAGCATGAACTGTCAAGTCGGTATCGCTTGTACTGCGTCCATCTCTTAAACAATTTCCCCATATCTTACATACCAGTACCAGTAAAATATTCTTCTGTCGAAAATTGACAACACTGAGGCAGTGGTAGGGGGGTAATATTAATAGTATTTCAATCTTAGCTACTACACTGCCAGCAATTCACGGAATTGTCTAGTGAAGTAACATGACTCTGATTTCATTATCAGAGTCATGCCTTACGATCCAAGGCGCTTCACTGACGAAAATAAAACGTCAGAACCCTTACGGAATTGCAGCATGGGCTGCAGTGCAGCATGGGCTGCATTCATGCTGGGATCATGCTGGATTTGCAGCATATGCTGGAATCATACTGGGTTTCCATGCTGCAGTCATGCTGGAATCACTTTGATAAACTACTAGTCATACTGCATTGCAGTATATGCTGGAACCATGATGGGTATCCATGCTGTGATTTACTCCGACAGTATTTCACCATACTACCTCCCAACATGTACTGCAACCATGCTGCAAATGCATGCTGGTGTTAAACTGGATTAACTCAGACATAATCTATCCATGCTGCAATCATGCTGGAACCACTTAGATAAAATAATAGTCATACTGCGTTGCCAGCATATGCTGCAACCATGCTGCTGTATGGCTGACCTACATGTAGCTGTCACATGATATGAATGAACTATTGCCCTGGTTATTCTGTACCAATCAGAAATCAGATCAGCTCGCAAGTTTAGAGCCAGAATTCAAATCAGAATAACTACTAACCAGTACTTTGAACATGGTTGCAGGAAAAACATGGCTTGTAAGATTCTAGGATGTGCCAAAGTACACAGACAAGAGCTATTTGCATTGTATTATCTTTAAATTCGTATGTATAACCATGGAAGTACATGTACTTGGAAACTTGAAGGTGAGTGCAGTTACAGTTCCCTGCATATACATAAACTTCATATTTGTCTGGAATATTTATCCCTTTGTGAAAGCGACGTTAAACCCTATTCACTCACTCACCCACTCCCTTTGTTTCAATGGTCCATCTTGAAGTATTTTACTGATGTCTGGATATGTGAAACATGAGATCAAGTACATGGATAGGAAAAAATATATTACAACCCAACATATTTACAAAATATGCCAGAAAACTAAAGTTAGCTTCACTATTTGTACAGACAAATTCAATGGCTTCCACCACCTGTGTCCATGCAGTGGAGCTATAACATTGTACATGCATCTCATGTTTGTAGATTATAGTTACCATGCTGGCACCATGCTGCAAAATCCCAGCATGGCTGCAGCATGCATGCCTCTGTATAGGTTATAGCTGCCATACTGGAACCATGCTGTGAAATCCCAGCATGGATGCACCATGCCCCCTGCCAGGCTTTAGCTACCATGCTGGAACCATGCTGCAGAATTCCAGCATGAATGCAGCATGCCCCTGTGCAATGGCCATACCTACCATACTGCAACCATGCTGTGAAATCTCCCAGCATGGTTGCAGCATGCCCCTTATCAGGCTTTAGTTACCATGCTGGAACCATGCTGCAGAATTCCAGCATGAATGCAGCATGCTTCTGTGCAATGGCCATACCTACCATACAGCAACCATGCTGTGAAATCTCCCAGCATGGTTGCAGCATAATTTAAATAATTGAAACATGCTGCAAGCATGCTGCAGCCAGGTTGAGCTTAGTGGGGTATTCTCCAGCATGGCTGCAGCATGTACTGTGACCATGCTGGCACCATGCTGCTAATTCATGCTGGGAACATACTGGAACCATGCTGGAAATGCGCTGCAAATCTGTAAGGGAAAGCAGAACAGAAATTCACATCCACACTTCTCTAAGTGCCACTGTCATAATGTATGATCCATACGGGTTCGTGATACACCAAAAATAACAGAAACACTTACTTGTATTTCAAATACAGCCGAGAAAATCCCAGTCGAGAAATGTAAAGATCTCCACCATATTGGTACAGGGCTTTTCCAAATATTATATCCACCCCCTCACCTAAGGACCAGTTCCCCCGCAAAAAAAAATAGTTTGATTTCTGTTCTATTCATTTTTGGTACTTTATAATGTGGAATTCAAGATATAGGTGTTGATGGAAATATAAAGTTCTATATATTTTGATTTAAAAAAAAAATTCAGAGGTAATTACGGACCATTCAATAGGAGGGTGGATATAATTTTTGGAAAAGCCCTTGTACCAATATGGTGGAGATGTTTACATTTGTCGACTGGGATTTTCTTGGCTGTATTTGGAATGCAAGTAAGTGTTTCTGGCTGCTATTTTTGGTGTATCACGAACCCGGATGGACCATACATTATGACAGCGGGACTTACAGATGTGTGGATGTGAATTTCTTGTCTGCTTTCTGACGTTTTATTTTCGTCAATGAAGCGCCTTGGATCGTACGGCATGACTCTGATAATAAAATCAGAGTCATGTTACTTGACTAGGAATTGTCATATACCTTTCTTCATTTGTCCATCAGTTACATGTTGATGCACCATCATGCTTTATTGCGGTACAATGATACATTATTTCGCAGATATCACATTACCTTGTCAAAAATACGGTTAAAAGTTAGCAATTTTGAGGAGTCATTCAATCGCTAGATTGATAACAGGGCGCATATGGAACTGGGTGGATGCCTTCTTGAGCAACCGACAGGTTCGATGCAGTCTCCCTGGGCATGCAGGCAATTGGGCTACAAGTGATGTAGGCCTCTCTCAGGGATCCGTGATCTCCCCAATACTGTTTAATGTCTCACGATCGACATGTTCAAGGACACCAAAAGTAACAAGGTGAAGTTCGCTGATGACGGAACCTTGTTCTACACGGGAGCTCAGGAAGATGTTCTCCGACAGGAAATGTGTGAAGATGCAGAACTGGTGCATACAAGAGAAACCCCAAGCTCTTGGGTGTAACACTGGATGAGACCCTCTCATTTAAAGAGCACATCAACCTCATGGAAAGCAAAGCAACTAAAGCCATATATCATATATCATGAGATATATACGGGGTATCCAACATATTCCTGCAACAGTACTGGTATACCTTTACATAGCCATCATCCGTGCGCACCTGGAATACCACGCTCCAGTCTGGCAGGTAGCACACTACACAGACAAAGCTAGGCTGGAAAAGGTGCAACAAAAAGGCCTGGCACTGGAATCGGGTCTACCTATCACAGCCGGCAGGGAGGCCTGCGAAGTAGAGGCAGGTGTCGTCCCACTGGACTTGAGGTGGCAGGAGCTCTCTATAAAGGAGCTCGCTAAAATCAGTGCTAAACCAGATACTGAACCAATTAAGGGAGCGTTCCCATTTAACGTTCGTGTTTTCATGGTTTAAACCATTTCGTTTAAACCATGCCACGAACGATGGGTGTATCGTTGGTTCGTTTTTTCAAAAAAACCATTGAAAAAACGAACGACGAAAAAACCATTGCGTTCGTTCGATGGTTTTCTATAGAGTTTCCAAGGCTGTGGCTTGCTGCAGAAAAAACGATTAAAAGTAGTTCCGCCTGAGTGACGTCACACTAACACACGCCCACACACTGCTCGAATGATGGCAGCTCAAACGTGTAGGCTGTTAAGCCATCGATAACAGGCCTACCGGTATATGCCCGGCACCGTATTAAACTCACCACGGTGTGTGTGCATTCTGACGAGAATTTATAAATATAATCTATCATGAACTATTCAGTGTTGGGTTTTTTCTTTTTCTTTTGCTTCTTTTTGCGTCCTTGTCCACGAAATAAGTCAATGTTTGCATTTACTACCCGTTGTGAAAAACTACGAGCGCCATCTGATAATATTATTGCAGAAGTATAGCTAGCGGTATCTCTACAGTTGAATTATGAATTTCGATTGCGCTACTTGTACAATGAATTTATTAACACCACTGCCCATAGCTTTAACTTTACTCTATTATTTTCTAATCCAGAATCGCAGAAAGCCCCTATCGATTGCGTTTTCATGGTAAAAGGATTAGAAAATAACTAAAAATACTCTTCATTGTAGAGTGATTTTATTCATCGGAAATCGCTCTGAACGCTTCCCCGGGGATCTAGACCCCGGGAGCTTCCGGGACCCAGGCGTCCCCTCCACACTCCCCTGAAGTGCTATGATAGTAGTCCCCCCCTCTTGCCTCGTGAGGCCGTACCACTATTCAATTTGCTTTTGACGCCCAGCCAAGATTCACATCTCACATTTTTTTCAGGAATAAGACACCAACAATTTCTTGTAATGTTGAATGATTGATATTATTTTTATTTAAATTCATTTAAAAACATACGCAGCGCTTTTGTGAAGAATGCCTAAATTTCCATGTCAACACAATTTAGTGTTATTCTTGAAATAAACATTTTCGTTTCAAAGTTATTAATCATTTGAAATGCCATGATGTCTTGTATTTTGCGATACATACTAAATGATAAACCTGACTCGCTTGCCATGCTGGGGGGTAAATTCCTTCCTTGTAAACAAACAGGCCGTCACAAAAATGGAACGACTACTCATCAGGATTAGCAGGAAAGTACAATGCGACGATAAACGATCATGTGGTAGGATACTGTGATAGATACGACTTGTGCGACGAAAAACAATTAATTGAGCAGGTTAGAAATAGTATGTCCTTTTATTGCAATATACCCGTGTGTCTCTCTCCACGTGTTCCTTTCATCGTGCGTACAATTTCTACATTTTGTTTTGTTTTGAAAGTTTCTTGACGCCATTACGTGTCTGGCAGCAAAGCATTCTTGTGATGTTCGCGGCCACACTTCACACCTGGACACACAACGGTGGTCTCCTCGATACCATCTACAACTCAAATGTGTTTATTTAACCTTAGATCAACAGAAATTTCGATTCACGGTCTCCGTTACAGTCCGTTTTTTGCCGTTGTTTTTATTTATTGAATAGCAATTCAGAAAATGATAGAATTTTAGTTACGACAATTCTCAACACTGGGACGTTATTATCAAAATGGCTTCGGTATTATCATGGCGCCTACTATGGTATTATATACGGTCCGGATTAGAGCTTACTACGGTTGAAGAACTTTTGGATATTATATCCCACAGCTTGCTGTCAGATGATAAGTGTCACAAAGAATATATTAATTTACAGATAGATAGATATATTGCTCAGTTTTGTCCATAGGACTAAAATGCATATACATTAAGACATACATTAAAACAAATATAACATGAGTACATTAAGACAGAACAATTAAGACACTAAAACAATAGGACATTAAAAGAAACATCATACAAGAAAAATAAAAACAATGTGAAAACAGCACAGACAATATCAAACAAAGACAACAAAATACATCACTGATGATTTAGCGCTCTCGTGGGGTGCCTTGGGTTATACTTGTGATGTCAGGTTAGGATATACATGGGCTAAGACTGCTGTGCATTAAAACATATATATAAATATTACACTGATGTATTTATTTAAAGGTGAACTGCAAAGGTTTTTCGATTTGCAATCGTTTCTTCTTATATCGCAAAAATATTGACAAAACAAAATCTAACAGGTTATTTTGAATTTTATGAGCATTTTTTTTCTCAAAATTTGCGAATATAAACCTGGCCTTGGAGCTGTGTTCGAAATCAGTATGAAAATACGCATCGCTTATCTCCCCCTGATTTCCCAACATTTGGCGCTGTTCGTGACGTCATTGTGCTTTAGGGGACCGTCTGGGAAATGTCGAATTTGAGACAAAATGTGTGGGAAGCGGGAAGTGATGAAAAGACGAAAAGAGAAAAGAAGGAGGAAGTGGAAGATTTTGAATACTCGAGTCGAGTACGGGCACATTCAAGGAGTCGAGCAGCGACAATGATGTGGATGTGCAGCCTGAACGGATGCCGGTTCCGTACTATCAACATGAACCGCTGCCAGTACCACGTGTTGCACAGCCTGTGACTGCGGAGGAATGCGCCGGTGATGCCGGCGATGAAACAGATTGTAACATTGGCAGAATTGGTAATATAGAATGGTAAGTGTATTGCTTGGGGATGAGTGTCTACTCTTCACGAGAACCGATAAACTTTTAATCGTCGAAAACTGGACCCCATTCAACAGCCGTGCATTACGGATGTTCCGGTAAAGACGGGGGGGCTAGACCTCTTACACTTACGGTACAGCGGTGTTGTTGACCTGTATTCGTTTTCGCTGTCATGTTTGGAAAAGTTTCAATGGCTGGTTGTGAAAAATATATGATAATTTGAAACTTCATTGTCGTGCAATGTTTATGAAAATATTTGTGTGTCACACATCAGTATTTTGAACTGACTTTGCCAAGTTTTGGTACCGTCATGGAGTTAAAATCGAAAGGAGGCACACTTTGGGTTGATGAAAGTGTTCGATGTTCGATGCCGACACAGCGGGGTATAGAGGATTAACATGAACATGTTGGCTTTAGAGTTTCAAAGTTGTTTCCAGTAACAGATCCATATTGCCTTCTGATGAAATGTTTTATAATACCCTTTTTATTGTCTTTTAAGGTGGCTATCTATGGTAAAACAGGTCCCCGGTGGTACTGCAGTCTTCACGAATACTGATGATGGAAAAAATCACAACTTGACAAGGTTGTATTTTCTGGAGAAAGAGTATGGCAACACACTTCTAAATCTAGAGATGACTCCCCCCCCCAACACCCTCGAACCAGGTGGAAATAGCTGTTATAAGGTACCATACCATTCTTACCATTTCATACAATGGCGCTATCAATGTTTTGAGAAAGTGTAGAAAAAAAAGAATGTGTGGATGTGATGTCAAGTGATTTGATATATTTTTATTCTTCATTCTAATTTCTGTAACCGAGGTAAATAATCTTGGACTTGCACCAAATTCAAGTTAATGCTTTTAACAATAGACCTATGCTGATAGCACTGGCTGGTGCATTGAGGCATGGCTCGTTCTTCCACTGTTTCATATCCCTTTAGTAGGGGTTGGGCTTGTGACAAGCACCTGTGTAAACATGGATCAAACTGGGGGGGTTGAAGGGTGGGGAAATAATACAATTCAATAGTTATCGGAGCATTCCACGAGCTGGGCAAAGTCTTGTCCATTTGCTTTTCTAAATTTTCTAGGCTTGCTAAACATAATCATGGGACACATCCATGCAGTACCTGTGGAGGGGTAATAGTCTGCCATTTAATTAAAATCTCATTTTCGTGTTTTGTATATTTCATAATTTATTTCCTCCGACAGTTAAATGAACAACGTTCATTTGGAAAAATTTGGCCACGATTGAAATTTATGAATAAATTAATGTTGTGCTTTGCCACACATCAGTGCTATTAATTAGATGTTGTTTGTTCCTTGTGTAGGTGACTGTCAAACAGAAACTGGGATGCTATCATCAAGGCCCAACTCAACCGAGAGCACAAGTGCTATCATAACCAGTTGGATCAATAGTGAACTGAAGAATAATTTCTTTCATGCTGCCACATGTGACATTCGTGTTACTACATGCTTGAAGGGACTTTAGTGAGACGTGGTCCATCCATTTGTCTGTTCGTTCATCTATTCGTTGATCAGCTTAATTTTCAGTTTCCAGGTGTTGAAATTAGAAAACCTCAACATGCTCAATGGATTCTTTCCAGTTTTGGTGTGTAGATACCATGCAACAAGATGTCACTTGTGATCTTTTTTGTCATCAGGAGGGGCCATGTGGGACCCGAATTGAAATTACGTTTCAAGCAATAAACATGAGAAAAGGACAAACCTCCCCAACAAGTAGTTCATCCTTAAAGGATCACGTGACTCCACTGGAATAAATACATCTGATCGCCTGGGATTGTGTTTCAGTAACACCCGTCCATATGTGGTACGACTTGGTACCAACTTGAAATTCCATATATACTTGCCACCTTATGCAGTGGGACATCAGACCGGCTGTGTGGTTCATACTTTATGTAAGAATCAGGAGACAATGCATACAATAGCCAAGTTATTTATTATGAAAGTGTTGGACATTTCAAGTTGATAGTGTTGCATACTACAGGTTGAATAATATACAGACCAGGGCTCGAAAAAGCTGCTCGTTGCTCAGCTTCAACCTGCAGGCCATCACCTATAAAAGATGATCACAAGGGCTCATCACCCTAAAAAGGTGATGACCATCGAGTGATAATACTAGAGCCATCACCTAAAAAGGGTGATGAAACTGACCCATCAACTTTAGAAGGTGATGACCATCATGTGGTAATACTAGATCCATCACCTAAAAAGGATGATAGCCATCACCTATATCAAAAGTGCCTATCACCCTAAGAAGTGATAGTCATTGAGTGGTAATACTAGATCCATCCCCCAAAAGGATGATGGTTGTCACCCTGAAAGGGTGATGAAACTGCCCCATCACCGAAAAAAGGTGATGGTACTCGAGTGGCAATACTACATCCATCACCTAAAAAGGTAATGGTCATCACCTAAAAAGGGTGATGGTCATCACCTAAAAAGGGTGATGAGGGAAAAAGGTAATGGCTCTAACTCATCACCCTTTTTGGGGGATGGTTTCATCACCTTTTTTGGGTGATACTCATCACCTTTTTTCTGACTGTAAGCTTGATGTTAGATGGGACTCGGCGATGCTAGCGGGAAAATTCTAAATTATATAGAATATTATCTTATCACTGTGAGATCATATACCGAATCTTACACTTTTCTACCTTGCTGAATCTAGAATTTACCGAGTTGGTCAGATTTATAAAATGTTGCAAAAATAATTGACAAATGAAAGACGTCATCTGCGCTTTTTTTTGTTTTTTGTTCCCAGATATCATTGGAAGTGAATGAAAAAAAAGAAAAATTGTGGAGTTAATTTTCTGCGAAAAATGCATGTTGTGTTCTGAAACTTATGTCACTAGTACAATGCAAATATTATAGTATTCAGTTGAAACATTACCAAACAGCATCCAGTAACTATATGTTTGAAACATTTTCTGTTTTGGGTGGTCATTCTCTTGTCATTCACTTTCAGAACACATCAATTTTTGTTTCTCAAAAAATCAAGCAAAACGTTCTCAATAGATCTGATTAGTTGGGGGGGGGGGGGATTTGGCTTAATGTCACACTCAAGTTTGTTTCACTCATATGGTGACAGTCAGTTTGGTTGGTGGAGGAAGCCGGAGAACCCGGAGAGAACCACCGCCCTTCGGCAAGTAACTGACCAACTTTCACACACGGACCAGCTGGGCTCGAACCTGATTAGTTGGGACACACAATAGTGTGACCAGTTAGCGTGTGGGTTGTAATAGCGTGGGCTGGAAGCTTATATTCCTCCTCCATAGATAAATATCCAACAGAATGAAATGAAATTTTACACGAGTATACAAACTAGTATTGTCTTTATTCTGTGCTATCTAATTTGTGCTTTGGTGGTAAACTTGGCGAATAAATAAAACAGACACAGTATTTACACCATTGAAAAAGCTATCGACCACTTCAAATGCTTGGATTTCCATGAAGCATTTCAGATATTTACTAAACATAATATTTTTCGATGAGTTGATTTTCTGACGATTTGTCAGAATTGGCGAAATTCAGTTTCCTTACCGTAAACAGTTTCTATCGAGCAATTTCTAACCGCACTGAACAGCGCGCCATGACATGGGAGCACTTACTGTTTCCTTCACAATGTGGTTCACTGGCAAATGCTGCATAGCAGAAGTTCGGTAATGAACTTCTGTGCATAGGAAATCAACGTTAGCAGTAGATAACGACTGCTCCACAAACTTTGTGATGGTGGATTTTTTTCTTGGTGGGTGTATCATTTGTGTGAAATAACGGGACTTACTAGTTAGAATGTAACGTTTTATTGGTGCAAGGATATTCATAACAACTCCGGTTTATTTATACAACAAAATACAACCAGTAATGCAATTAATCAGGGCCCTGTGAGAGATCAGTGTTTCTCACTGAACAGGCTACCCTGTATAAATATGGTCAAATAAAATAAAATAAAAATAAGTAATGAAATAAAACTTGTCAAAATAACGAAATTCAAACACCCACGCTAATTGATTACACAGATCGGCAAATATCCGGAGTAGCCCCTGTGCATCCAAACTTAAAACGCTCGGTTGGAAACAATGACAAAATGATACAGAAATAATCCTGACAGTTTCTTCTTTATTCCATGGAAGTCTTTAGTCCAGGGGTGATTTAGTTTTTAACCAAGAGTAAAAAATGCAGTAAAATTGGTCGCTAATTGGTCAAACTATAGGCTGGACATCCGTCAAACTCAAAGCACTCCTTGTCAAAATGTGCTGAGCGAATGTTCACCCGGACCAAATAGCCCACACTGGCCACTCACGAATTCTACCCATTTCTCTCTTATAATACGTGCATCCGACGGGAAGGTGTGAAAGCTTAACTTTGTCTTTCCTTTGTTGGAATTGTTTGCACACTCAATAATCGCACAGTACACCATGACGTTTTTCCCCCTCTCGGAGCTCACTACGAATCCGAGCTTCGTCATCAAAGCACAATGACGTCATAAATCAAGGGCGATAATCATGTCACTTTCAGCTGTCAGATTTTTCGTCCAGATCACAAAGGGTTTTATGCGTATTCATACTGGCGTTTTTATTCAAATATTCTTTCTCAAACGAATTTATGTTTTATTATATCTTAAATCACACAGAAACAAACCCAATAAACACTGTTTCGCTTATTTTCAAAAACCTTTGCAGTTCACCTTTAAATCTTGATATTTTTGTAATTATAAGCTGCTATTTCTATGTTAAAACAACACGTCTATAATTATCTATTGATACTATCTGTAGATATTCCATTATAATTGAACATTACATACAATTAATCCTTGTAAGAAATTTCTTATTTTAATTTACTTCGGATTCGGAAGTTATTTTTGGAAAATTGGTTCCGGTAACTGTGTATGCTTAATGCCAACCGACCTTCTGGGGCCTTATAATTCACGCGCCATTCTGAACGTATTTACTTCAAGAATTCAAATAAGACCGCTGTTACATGCAACACATAAAATATATCACATTTGGTTAAAGTCACGGTAGCATTAAACAAACTTGACCCAAATCTGCACCCTTAAATATAGTTAAAAGTATTAATCACAATGAACACACATCAATAAAGATTCGGACATTTGAAAGCTAACACAATGCTGCTTTTAATTATTTGCCATATGTAAAAAAAAATCATTGTTCTTGCTAAAACTTATATTTACAAATTGTTAATCGAGAAAGAAATAAATTTTAAAAATGAAAAAAATGAAGATTTCTTTTTGGGATGGGGCGTTGAAGGAATTACGGAGCTTATGAATTACCATGGAAAGATTGATATTCAATAAATGATATCGCGGTGCTTGTGAAATTCGGGGCTGGCGTTTGTTTACTACACGTACATATAGCCATCAATATAATAGACTAGATATAATACAAATTCAGATAACAATGAATAATGCGGTCGAGGATTGGCAAGGAGATAGCCTTCAGAACGAACCGAATAACCATGCAGGGTTTGACGCGAGGGTGTCTACTCAAGTCGGGGAAAAACGTGCATTAATTACTTCTGTCGTCTAATTATGTAGCTGAACTTCAACATCTAGTTACACGTAAAATTAATTTACTGCCTATCCAAACGTCAGAGAATTCTGCTTTGAATTAACGGATTCTTTTCTCCGTGCCCACGGAGATTGTGTTATCAGGCTGGATAATGCGAACATCACGTGATTGTATTATTGCGCCATCGTTTTCCAGCGAACGATCGAACGATGGCAAACAAAGAAGGAAAAAAACGCAATGGTTTTCTGTAAAACGAACGACTTCGTTCACTGGCGAACGAACCAATGCGTTGAATGGTTTTTTCAATGGTTTTCCAAGAAAATCAAAACGATGCGTGTAGAACGACTTGGGTTTTTTTCGGTAATTTAAACGAACGAAGCAAAAACCATAATTGGGAACGCTCCCTTACTCAGCTATTAAAGTAATTGACATCTCGTATATAAGACGACACCAACCTATTTGTCGATGCACATTACAAACGCCGTAAGTCGTAAAGACCTATATATAACCCATCGCACCAAAATAAAATTTAGTGGGCCTCATCTTTCGGCTGTGTCACTTCAGTCATCCCGTGTAGACAATTAAATTAATGTCTTCTTATATGACAAAAGATATGGGGTAATAGCCGGAAATAGTAATTGTCCAAAACTCAGCTTTTCTTTACACGGCTATAACTTTCAAATCTTATTAGATATGGACCTCTAAGGCACCGTTTCCAATTATCGTTCGCGAATGAATCGTTTTTTTCGTCAAATTTTCTCGATGTCGCGATTTTCCAAGGCGCGAGGGAATGGTTTTTTTTCTTCAAAATAAACGATTCATTCGCGATCGCTGTTCGAATCGTTTTTTTTTTCTGTTGGCAATCGTTTTTCAATCGAGAAAATTCTCGCGAATAAAAAGCGATATCGCGATTCAATCGCTTTTTAATCGAGAAAATTTAAACGATTGAAAAAAAACGATTGAGGATTATAGCCGAAAGTAGTACGCCATTGGTTCAGCCTGACTGACCCGCATACACGTTCGAGTTTTTAACACTTCAGTCAGACTATATAAAGTTCGATCATTTTTTCTTCTTCCTTTTCCATTCTTTGCCTAGTGTAAAAACTATAGCGTGTTTCTGTACAGTTGGCGGTTATATAGATACGATGGGGATATTGAAAGAAATTGAAAAAAATATCTATACATATACATAGGAATAATGGTTATGCATATAATTATAGCTTTTTTACATATATTTTGTACGGGACACAGGCCCAGATATGGTCATATTGGCTCATTTACACTTGCAATTTCGTCTATTATTTTGGGTATTTCTGTGTTTTAAAGCCGGTATTATTCCAGATTTCTTGTGTAGTATTTTCGTGAACGTTTTTGGCATCTGTGCGGGCTGAAATTTTGAGTTGATTCGTCAGATTTTCGCTGTACGCGTGGTTTTTTGTCCTACGATCACCATTTTCCTTGTGTAGATAGATGGCGCTGTATTGAATATAACATTGTCATACGGGGCCTTTGAGTCTTCGAAAGCACTTAATTATTAATATATAGCGCGGGCTATTTGTAAAAATTTTCACAACTGGTTAATCCAGTAAGAGATGAAATTATATAATATTCAGTTGGTTTTTGGCTTGAGCTTCGCTTTGGAATCATTCATAGTTCATTTATCAAAATATAAAATTAAAATAAAAAGTATTGTACATATGCGAATCCAACCGTTATATGCGATTCAATCACCATTGTGATATGTATTTGATATCAATATGAAATCACTGCCGCGAATATTCTTATAATAAATAAAATTAACTTGATGGTGATTTTTTGAATTTACTTACATCTCAATAGTTTAAAAACTGTACCAAAACATGAATGGATACCATTTCCTAATGTATGTTTTACTATAACAAAATATACATATTTAATTACACTATTTTTCACCTTAATTAACCTAGAAATTCTCGGCTGGAGGGCTAAGCTGTTCTGGGTTATCGCCATGCGCCCATTCACACCTCTATCAAGCGTGTGCCGTAATCATTCTGATATAAATGCAATCAACGACGAACTCAAATCCACTTATGACCTGTACCCGGTATTTACAAAACAAGATATTGTGACTATAATCCTGTATTGCTTATACCAAGTTGCATGAATATATGAGAAAATTATCGAAAGTATGAAGGGAATGACTGAACATTAATACATGGTCGACTCACACGATTATTGAATAAACATGTAATTTTGTCATTTACGCTTCGCCAGAGTAAATCTGAGCGCGAACGTCACAGGAAGCATGGTACAGGTATATGTATAGATATTTCCAGCATACGCCCTACTTCGGCTTGTAGGAGACTATAGAACGTGAATCATATATATTATTCGGTTATCTTACGCATTTATACACTATAGTATAGTAATATAGGTTTTTCCATCGACAAATCCGCAATCAACATTACATGTAGTTCCCAGTTCGCGGATAGAGCGGCGTACGACGGCAACACGGCCTATGTGTCAAATATCACTCCGCCTCGCGATTCTCTCGCGCCTTGAAAAAAACCGATTCTCTCGCGATTGCAGATTCGCGATCAAGAACGGATCGCGCATGGGTAAACGATTCAAAAACGATATCGCGAGAGAATGGTTTTTTCCAGAAAAGGTTCAATCGTTTTTTCTCATTTTTTTCTCGATATCCTCGCGACTGATTCGCGACTGATCGTTTTTCAATCGAGAAAATTGAAGAAAAATCGCGACTGAAGAAAAAACGATTAATGGAAACGATCCCTTATGCGACGTCATCTCAGCCAGGTGGTGATTTGTCTCCAGAGAAGGTCAGCAGTGTACGCGATCTTGAAAATGAGGGTCATAGAAACGTATTTACAATAGTTTATCTATAATACTCAATAACTTTCATCACAATATGTTATGGCTGAACATTTCTGTAAAATTTAGTCACTACCACTTTAACCGTCTCATAATAATTCTTGTTTCAGTGGAAATGAATTACTCTGCCTAAGATTGCTGGCTTATGAGTCTGAACTATGATGTCGGTACGTTTGCAATATTGGACAGTGATTTTAATTGTCACCCAGTTAGACCTGGTGACGGGAGGAAGAAAGCATCGCAAGCGTCTATTCCCAGTGGTCAACACACCAAAACTTGAAAGATGGCAAACCGTATCACTGTGGAAGTCAATGCCCAAAAGTTCGACAGAAGTGAACAAGAGTGTGAACATCTATAAGGGACGTCCCGCGATGGTGCGGGCGGAGCAAAAACCTGCAAAATATGGCCGATCGGAAAAGCGTGTCGGACGGCGAATTAAAACGTGCCCTTTCCCATGCACTTGTCGAAATGACAGCAGCACAAATAAGTTATTCGTAGATTG